>PVJO010002796.1:0-135772 GCA_004026905.1 Hystrix cristata | reverse complement strand
ATCCTCGCTGGCAGCCTTAACCACAGGAGCTCCTGCAACCTGTTTTTGCTCTAAATAAAGTGCCCTATTTCTCTTCTCTGGAGGGGCCTGCCATTCTAGCCCTGCCTAACGCCCCCCCCCACAACAACATACTGCAATAAAAACTATTTCAAATGATGGGCTGGGGATTTAGCTCAGTGATTAGAGTGCTCACCTTGCAAGCACAAGGGCCTGAGTTCGATCCCCGGAACCACAAAAAAAAAAAAAAAATGTATAAATTGCTTATCACTGGAATCAAATTATTTTCAGAGTAATTTTGGAAAATTCCTAAAGTAACTGAAACTATACAAAGCAAAACCACAGAGAAGAAGGAACTACTGTAGCTTGTCAGCTTTTGCCAAGTCCCACATGGTGATGCCCGTTGCTGGCGCCTGGCAACAATATCTGACACCTGGCTGCCTGACCGGAATATTAATTTGCACCAGTAAGTATTTGTTGTGCTCAGTTCCCATCACTCTGCTCTCAGCTTATTTGCATGGTATCTATGTACTTGCTGCAGGAGGTGGGCAAGAATAATCCCAGAAATACAGCCTGTTCATAAAAAGCATCTCTTCCTAATTAATTGCCAAAGAGAAGTAAAATGTTCTTCGATACTTCATCACCCAAACTGTTCTCGGGCTTGTGAACATCTATCAAGAATATGTATTTCCAGAGTTCCCAAAGGCCCAGATTTTAACATCCAACTTAGTTAAATTACTACAGTTTAACTAACACACTGCTCCTTGTAGAAACCTCGCAGAATGAAGAGGGATTGGATTTCTTCACCTCACGGTTTTGTTTTTTGGTTTTTTGTTTTGGGTTTTTTTTTTTATGGTCATAAAGTTCTGGGCATGTTTCTTGTCCCAGTGCAGCCCCCCAAGGAGGCACCTTAAACACCATCCCCATACACTGTCCCCTTAACACCCTTCTCCAGCAGGCTTCCCTTTTGCCTGGCCAAAATTAAGTTTTCCTGGGACATTGTGGCGGGGCATATGTTTGACCGTTGAGCACCATGTGTGGCCATTAGAAAGAAAAGGAAAATCAATAGGGCTTCATTAAAACAGCAGGCAGTCAGGGCCCAGCCCTGCTTAATTATGGTTTCAGTAGCATTTGCTTTAATTGGAAAGAATAAAAGAAGTGAAGTGGAGTGAATGAAGAAATTAGCATATCTATCACTGTTGTCACATTGTACCGTGCCCTTAAAACACTGTTCACTCTTTCGTATCTCTGGAGCTGCTTCGAATCCTAAGGGAAAAAAATATGGGCACGGCAATTAGTAAATCCTCAGTCTCCACCTTTGTGAAATTCTAATTAAAGTCTTTTATAATCTTGGGAAGTCATTTTTAAAAACCTGCTGGATATGCCAGATACACTTTGCAACACATTTGTTAATTACTCCAGCTTGGCGCAATGCAGGCATGGAGAAGTGCCATCTTCTTGCGCTGTGCCTAAGTATACAGCAGTTCAGAGCTGGCGTGGGCAGCGGGCAAGTCTCAAAGCCGCTCCTGCTCAGAGAGTGAACGCAAGGACAACTCTGAAAACTGAGCCTCAGACACGGGAACTATCAGAGTAGCGAGTGTCCTTAGGCATCAACTAATCCAAACCCCACCACATCCACTTTACAGTCGGGGTAGCTGAGGCTTGCGATCTTCAGGCTAGGATAGGATAGAACAAGGATACTTTACTGAGACTTCTTCTGTTTCTTGGCCAATTCCAGTCTTTTATCTACTGTCCCAAAATATTTCATCTAGTGATAGCTCAGGAAAACCTTCCTTACGGAAGGAAAATATTCTCATAAGGGATTAATTTCATTCATTAAAGCTGAAATGTTTTCTTTTATACCACATAGCCCAGAAAAAAATTTGTGCATACCACTCCACCAATATATGGCTCCTCCTTTCGGAATATTTAATAGGTTAAAAGCTATCTATGATAGGATTTGTTTAGAATGTGACCAAGGACAGGTTTTCAGTTCATGTCCACTGAGGAAGGACCAGCAGATACTGAAAGCAGAGCAACCTTCTCAATGACTTGGACTCTGGATAGAAATGTCAAATGCCTAATAATTCCTGTGAATCTTATGCAGGGCATGGGGATGGCTAATAATAAGAGCTTCCCTTTTGTGAGAGCCTATTCTGTGCTGTGTCCTCATGGAGGTCCCGTTATCCCCACTTTAAAGATTAAAAGACTGGGGTTAAGTTATTTACTGCAGTCCAGTAAGTCATGACCTGGATTTAAATCAAGTTGAATTCAAAAGAGTTTCTTCTACTGGTCACGTGGGCCTCCCAAAACAAACAGCCAGCTCCATGGTAGAAAAGGACAGAAGGCCTGAACACCCCACTCCTGATTTTCTTCTGAGCCAACGCCTGGGCAGGAGGGAGGCCCAGGCAGTCCTTCTGGAAGTTTACCCAGATCAGGTGCTTCTGTTTAGAGCACAAGAGATAAGCACTGCTCTTTAGTGACAAGCCTCTGGGACAGCAGCTCATCGTGCATGTGACGAGAAGGTACCATGTTGTCAGGGTGCCGGGCCGCCTACAAGGTCAGGGGAAGTGGCCAATGGATGACAGAAAGCCCTCCATGCAGAAAATTACAGGGAAGCCACAATTCATTGTCTCTTCACAAAGCGATCATCAGGAAGAGCATGATTGACTTCTTTCTAGAGCGTGGCGGGATCCTGTCCTGGGTCAATCCTCAGGGCCACCTTGTCCTGCAGGCCAAGAGGAATCTGCCAGATGGCCACAGAGTAAGGCGGGGACCCATGGATAAATAGATTCACATTTCTTCAATTCCAGCTGCCTAGGGAAGAGCCAAGAGGTATGTACATTTCACACATGTGTATGAGAACAACTCACATTGAAAGATGGTCAGCCTTGGGAGGAAGAGGGCTTCAGACACCTGAGCCAGTTTCATCAATCCCCAAAGAGCCTCTGGACTTGCTCTCTGAGCAGGCTGCTGCTCCTGGCGTCACAACATGCTGAGCTGGTCTTGAGTACTTGCCCCTGTCTGGGTGTACACATATTGGTGCCTCCAAAATCAATTGTGGGAGAGACCAAAGAGCAGCACCCCTTCCCCTCAAACGAGAAAGTGACTGCTCCCCAGGCCTGTGGAACCCCCACTGGTCTGGCAGCAGGCCTGGGGTCACGTGGCTACAGAGAAATGTCAGATGCAGCCTGGCCTCCAGGGAGGATCCTACAGCCTTCTGGAAGCCCACTTCAGCTATGTGCAGCAGGGGGAGGTGGAGAGCCACCCTGGCAAGTGTCTGCAGTCCCCTAGGCAGCCCATTCTCAGTCCCCTCTCATTTTAAGACTCTTCGAGATGGAGGAGGAGGACTGGTCCCAGTTCCAAACGACTTTGAGCAAACCAGCTCTACCCTGGCCTTGGTTTCCTTGTTTAATCAATACCCCCCTCACCCATCCAGCCAAGGAGCCTGAGCCCTGTGACCTGAGGCACACATTAGTTCTATCACCTTGGTGACCAGGACTCAGGCCCCCAAGGGCTTCAAATGAGAAAGAAAAGAAACAAAATTCACTCCAAGGCATGGAAGATGGATGCATGGTCCTGGGGTAGTGTGGGGGGGGGCACCCAGCAATGAAGTCATGGTAAAAGAGGGAGGCACCCCAACCTCACGAGGGGCCAACTAGGACCAGGAGTGGACAGACAGACAGTTATCTTGACAACATGGCTACAGAGAATTCAGTCAAAACCTTCCGCACCCATGCTCTGGGCAGGACACTGTTCTAATTACCTCCATCAATGAGCTCGGGGTCCCCACCTGACTCCGTGCTATTGTAGAAAGTGGGGACTATGATCACCACCCTCCCCTCACACGCACACAAGGGAGGCCGTCGGGTCACTGAAGAGATGAGCTCTCTCCACGGTTGGTAAGCAGAGGCCGAGTGTCTTAGCTCTCCATCCCTCTCTGCGGCATCCACAGCACCGCTTCTCCCGCCAGCTGGCATGTGGTTTCAGGGTCCAGGCAAAGGAATTAGCAGATTCCTTGGTGGGAAAAGCTGACAGACAAGGTAGCCAAGGCCAGAAGCTAGCTCCAGGAGACACAGAAGTACCCACAGCACCTTCTGCACTATGCCCCCTAGCAGTGTTTACTAAGAACACAGGCACCAGTGCCCTCTCTAGAAAGGCAGTGTTGACAGGTGGTTAAGCCAAAGCGTTGGATTCAGTCACAACCTAAGTTCAAACCCCAGTCCTTCTGCTCTCCAAGACCACAGACAAGTGACTTTGTGGTCCTGACACCGGAAGGCAAGGCTAGCGATGGGTCCATCATCCAGTGTCTAAAGAATTCAGTGGGAGAATCTGTGTGCCATAGATAGGATGCAGCTGGAGACCCAGGTCGCTGCCACCTGGGGTCCCCTGGGGCATCACCATAACACTCAAAATGGGAGAGGGTTCCCACCTGGAATGAAAGACACACTGAGCTCCCAACCAGGGCCCTGTGCCAGTGGTCCTGTCTTACCCACCTGGGTAAGCTCTCCATGCTGGAACCTCCAGATACCAGCTTTCCTATCATTAAAAAGTGAAATGTTACTTATCAATGATGGGGTCCAGAGTCAGGATATCTCTCCAACATCTAAAACCCTCTTCTTCTCTGGGGATTGGGGTAACCACATGCCCTGGACACACATTCAGCAGCTTCTCATCCCTTTCACATGCTGCTCCTAAAGTACCAGCGGTCGCACCCTGGGGCTGCATCATGGCCTTTCCAATGAATGGTAGAGGGTCTTGGTGAACAGACGCATCGCCACACAGCTGAAAAGCAGCCGCCACCATTAACTAGGACAAACACGCCCCTGTGCTTGGCTCAGCCAGAGTGCGCATCATTGGGGTGGTAATTAGAGGGGGGAAATATCCTCCAGGCAGCTTAGCTGCGGAAAACCATTTTCATTGAAAATATACATTTGTAATTGTAAATGGAAAGATTACCTGTAATAGCAGTAACAGACCCATTTCCTAATAAGATGAACACTATAGCTGACGACTGAAGCATCTGTATAGAGCTACGTACACCATTTCTGTACTGCAGGCTGCCAATTTGTTTCAGCGGCAAAAAGCGTGATTTAGTGTTTGTAGCATTACCATCTGTTGTCGTTATTACAGAAATTATATATAAACCAGTTAGTAAACACTTTGCCGCATTGTCTGTTGTTTTGATAATCACCCATAATAACATCTAGCATCAATATGGTCTTTAAACCCGATTTGGGAGTTAATGGAATAAGAGGAGGCAGTCTGTATATGCACCGGGGTAATGTCATTAGGAATGTTTGTGAAGAACAAATTAAATCAGTTGTAAATTGTGCTCTCAAGTCAGCCAGAAAACCAGTCTTGTTCAGGAGAAGGGATTTATATTTTAACCTCGTGCAGAAAATGCACTTACACAGATTAAAATAAAATAGGGACTTCGCCGATGGATGGAAGTGGTAATTGCCAGGGCCTTAATGGCTTCCTGTGGGCTGTGTCATGCAGTGGGCACAGCTATTTTAAAAGTTAACCGGCACTCGGGGTCATACTTTCACTGATTCAGTCATTAAACCAGGCTAGACATGTCACTAAATGGCTGATTATTCAAATGATGAGCCTGCTCCATGGTTCCCCTGTGTCGTCTTTTGAACATGGGGATTTTCAGGGATGATTCTCATAAAATCGAGATGAGTTGGATTCAAGTACCAGTCAATGGTAGCACTGGGCTGGGGCCTGGCCCACCCGGGACAGCAGTAGGAAGCTCCGCCTGCTTTCCTAGGGAGAAGGGGTCAGGCCAGCAGCGGAGGCACCAAACCTGGGGCTTGGTTGTATGCAGGGTTCTCGGGGCGGGGTGGGGGCAGCCAATTTGTGGATATGTCCAAAGGGAAGCCATGCTTAGACAAAAAGGTGCTGTTGGGGAAGGAACCAGCCAAAGAAGATAGCCAAGGAACCCATAATCCCATCATTAGACTGTCGTTTGCATAATCAATTGCTCTGTTATGTGCCAGGAGGTAGAAGAGGGGCAGCTGGGTCCCGGGCTTGTCCCCAGAGAGTCTGTTCCTGACTCTCATATACCTCTCCTCTTATATGGAAGACACTTTCAAGGCCTTCTTTTGTGTATCTGCATGATACCATTATTTTGCAGGAAACCACACTGAGACTTAGAGTGGGTCCTGCTTGTATGAGTGAAGTCCCACAGGTCTGAGTAGGGTAGGAAATCTTCCCACAGAATTGAGTTGCTGAGAAAGTGAGACAACACGGCCATTTCCTGAGGCACTCAGAAGTCAAGAATGTTCTTCTGCAGGGCGAGGAATTATGGTGGTGGCTGGAAGGATGGTAAGGCCAGCTCTGGAGTTAGTCCTGGTGATCACAGAGACAGGTTACTGAGCAGATGCAGAAGCTGGCTTGGAGGCAAGCAGGGACACAGCAGGGAGAAGGTCCTGTAACAACTGCTACTCCGGCACAGGTGATGCAGTTGGAAATGGAACCCAAGACATGGAAGGACCAGGCCACCCAAAAGACCGATCGAATGCCGTGTCTCTGGCCACAGTTTGCTGTGCCAAAGAACTTAGTGCAGTATTTTCAGGAGCACAGGTATGTGTGACTTGCCATCTTTCAGATGGATTTCAATGGCACACACTATGAATTCATTTTTATTTCAATGTTTATCAGTAAAAATATATATATATAGGTCATCAAATCCATACTACAAAATACATTTGGGTTAAAGAAAATCTTTTTTTGAAGGAACTTTAGTAAAAATGGTAAGATTACTTTACAAATTATAAGTAGACAATAGTACAGATGATACATAGACATGGCAAAAAATTATAAGAAGAATAAAGTTTAGGGTTTGGAGTAAGGATCTTTGGTTCAAATGATCAAGCGACTTGGGGTCAATATGAAACTCTCCAAAGTTATTTCTTCATGTATAACATGAAGCTAACATACCTCATCCGCAGGGTTGATGAGGACAATAAATGGGCCACCAAACAGCTGCAGCACCAGCAATATTCAACAAAGGGGTCCAGTCTCTAGCATAAAAGGACTCCAGCCCTTTCTTTCTGGAGGTACCAGGAAAGGTCACCCTCCATTCCATAATTTGTGTTCAGGCCATATTTGATCAACAGTTGCAGACCGAGGAGCTAAGTCTACCAGGACCTGCCATTCCAGTGACAATAAATGTGGTACTTATCCCAAGGGGGTCAGGTTCCCTGGAGCCAGAAGTGGGCCCTGGATGCTCTGGTCCAAGCTTGAGGTTTTTTAGCTTGGGATTTAGTTTTCTTTTAATAAATAAGTATCTGATATCTAGAAAAGCCAAGTCCTTTGCCCAAGCTCACACAGGAAGTTAATCCCAGAACAAAGATGTGACGTCTCTCAGTGGTACTAGTAAGCTTTGCAAAGTGGAACAATGTATTATTCCATAAAATATCCCCACGGGACCATGAGGCAAGTACCAGTATAACCAAATCCATGGAATACACAGGAAGGTGAGGCAGAAAGAGGACTGATCACTCATCCGTAGTCACACAACTGGGCAGTGGCAAGAGCCAGAACAAGAACCCACAAAGTCTGACTCCAAATAAAGAGCCTGTTCTTCATCTACTCCACCAGATGCCGACCAATTATGGCCCCAGGACCAAATCTGGCCTGTTGCATGTTTGTCATAGCAGAAGATACAAGAATAGTTTTTAAATGTAAATGGTTGTAAAAAAAAAAATCCAATATTTTGTGCCATGTAAAAATTTCCATGTCCATAAATAAAGTTTTATTAGAACATAAGCAGGCTTGCTTATTTTCATATTGCCATAGCTCCTTTGACTTGATTTTGGCAAGACAAACCGTACAACCCATGAAGCTTAAAGCCTTGGTCCTCTATTGGGAAGTCAGCCACTCCCTGAAATGTACTGCCTGGGGATGCTTATCAACAGAATGAAAAAGAAAAGAGGATGAGCCTTGGTCTGTGGACTATCAGCCCAGGAGAAAAGGAACAGAAGCAAGGAAAGGATCCAGAAGGAGAGAGGACATTAAAAAAAAAAAAAAAAGAAATGAAGAAAAGAAAAGAAACACAAGGAGCCACATTGATGCAGAGGTTGGTTATAGACAAGCAGTTCCCAATGCCAAATTCACAAAGATAAGGGACAGGGAGGTCTCAGCCTTCTAATAATCACTAGGGTAGAAATCCACACCCAAGTGACAACCAAGAAAGGGACCCTCTGAGATTGCAGCCCTATAGAAGTACTTCAGGTCTTTGTGTATTTTTCACAAATTCATGTAATTATTTTAATTAAAAATCTTTAAAATATTAATGGGGGGACTCAAGCCAGAGTTAATTATAGCAGCTCCACTCACCGCATGTACTTAAGACTCCGTCAGCTTTTCCATTAGGAACCACTGCTTTTCAGGGGGTTATAATTCAACCAAATAAATTGGCCATGAGCTGAAGCTTGACGTGCAAGTTTGCAGGGCGGGAATTAATTGTTTAATTGATTTGAATAGTCTAGGCCTATACAGGCAAGGAAAAAATCATATGTTGTCATTTCAGGGAGGGTTGGCCGGAAGACACCTGCCTTTTCGTAGCTCACTGGTCATCGTCCCCCCTATTAAAACCACACCATCCATCATCACAGTTCAAAACATGAACTCACATGCGGCTTTGCACCCGAGGATCTAAGTGCCTTACTTAGCTCTTAAATTCGTGCCTAAGTTTCCCCTCAAATGAGCTTCATTAATCTGGAAAGGAGAGGTTTTTGCCTGTTCATGTGAATGTGTTTTAAAATAAGCCTTTTCATTTTGGTAGCTTCAATATACAACCAGCAGCAATCGCAGACTTACCTTCCTTGGCTGAAAATCCCATCATTAAACCAACTTCACTATTAGGGGGAATATCTGGCTGGAAAATGCATTTTATCCCTGAAGAATATGCTATATTAGTGAGAAAATTACTCTAAATGGGAACAAAGCTGACAACTGCTGCTTGCAGACTAATGGCCTGGTGTATATATCGTACCCAAAAAGCATGTCATCACCCGGCTGTTGAGCAGATCACAGGCATCAGGTTCTGCCTGGCACAAATGGGACATTAGGGATGTTGAAAAGGTTTTAGGGATTTTGGTGGGTTTCTCCTCCTCACTTACTAAAAGGCAATGGGTGCAATATCAGCATAACCCCAAAACCCAGGTGAGTCCGGTGCTGCACTGTGCAGACGCAGCCGCCAGCAGGTAGAAACGCATCCTTTCTTGCTTCTGCGTAGGATTATTCAGTAGCCTTTTAATGCAAAATCACATCCTGTGAGTGGCAGAATATTTTCTCATCCACCGCAGAGTTGTTCAACTCAACCTATTTGGGGACTTGGAGGATGCCCCGGAGCCCCAAAGACAAGACGGGATGTCAGGGCAACGACTCTTTTTGCAAGAGAGAAAAATTGTGTGATTGTATTGCACGGTGAAAGCAGCAGCTGGAGGGAGGGAAGGCAGAATAGAACCCTAACGAGTGCTGGAGATCAAAATGTGAACGCTGTAATAAGAAAAAAAAATTACATTTGTTTCATTTCCAATCCTTGATACGATCTTCTTCATGAGAACAGATTCAGATTTGTGGCCATTTTCTGCTCTTATTAAGGGAAAAGTGGTATCAATTTTAATCATGTCCAAGAACACGTGTTAATAGAATGCATTTTCCATCCACCTACAAACAGAGTGGAAGTCGTGTCGGTGACTCAGAACTTTCAAATAAAAGGCCCCCTTGTGCTCCGTGTCGCCTGGAGGAGGCTCTGGAAACAGGGGTGTGAAACAAAAGCAACCATTAGAACTTTATTCTTCTTTTCATGTGCTTCCTCAGATCTCCTAATTTGGATATTATTTCCTATCAATTTTTTATTAGAGCATAATTCATTTACTGAGATTGCATCTTTTGAAAGCATTTGGTGATAAAATGTCTCTTACTGAAGATGCATGGTCAAGAATATAGAAACTTGGATTGGCAAGGCCCATTAACCTCAGGATAGTTCTTTATAGGCTGAAACACATACACATTGAACTAAAAAGGCAGAAGGTGGACTGGGAGAAAAAGCCAGGGAGCACGGGTCACATCCCTCCCAGCACAGAGAGGAGGGGATGACACTTGCTACCTGAAGTACTATTTCTTAAATCCTCAAACAGGACCGGCCAGCACATCCAAGAAGTAACACATTTGCTCTTCATCCCACCCACGTGCAGCTCTGGGTGCGAGAAACAAGCATTTTTGCCCAGGTTTGCTCTGAAAATATAGATTGATATTAGACTCATCTTTCAAGTTCAGAGACTCACATCCTTTGCAGATGTTTTTAAAGCGGAAATTTCGCGCATTTTAAGAAGGCTTTAATCAAGAACCATGGCCACTACATGTGACCACGTAGTGTTTAACTGAACCTCAAGTTTGCAATAACTATTCAGGTCACATTCACACAGCTTGCCTTGTGACTAAGTCCCTGTTCTGGGCACCACAGAGGCTCAAGGATGTCCCAGCAGGAAATGAATCTATGCAAGGAGACTGTCGGTGCTGCAAAGCTGGGTGCAGTGGTATATTCAAGCCCTAATAAAGCTCAGGAGTCATCTCCTTCAAAGTGTCTCTTACACAGATGAAGAATCAGCCCCAATGAAGTGAAGTGACTTACCTGGTCTGTTGCAAAATCAGAGCCACAACTACTTCATTAGCCATATACTATATTTATTCTACTACCTAAATACCAATATAATTATTACTGTGTGACATGCATTGCACTTTGATTTCCAGAGTCTTTGAAACAGCCCTATGGACTAGGAAGTATTACTCTCCCCATTTACAAGTGAGGAGACTGAGGCTTAGAGGGGTTAGGTCATTTGTTCAAGGTCACACAATTAATAAGGAATCCCTGCCCCAACGATTCCACCCAGCTCCGTCTATTTGCAAAGCTAGATCTTTCATCCATTAGACTCTGCAAAACTAAAGTGTGAAGAAATATGTTCCATGCCTGCACCTGCTTGGAAAACTCCAATTCAGGCCTAAAGACTCACTGAATTCCTCCAGTCAGTGCAGCCTCTTCTGATCCCTAGTGAAGGGAATCCCCTCTGAGGGCTCACCCCAGTACACATCTCTCCGGTCACCTCTGTTCCACTGGGTTGGACTCATGTGTCTCTGTCTGCATCCTCACTAGGTCCTGCCTTCTGTATTTCCAACCTGCAATACAAGGCAGGGACCGGAAGGTCACTGGGCACTAGCAATTGAATGAATGCAATGGATCTGCCAATCCCAAATCTGATGCCACTCCCTTCTGGTGGCACCAGTCACCATTAATCCCTAGCTGATGCTGGCTAAACATGTGCAGAAAGGACTCCACAGGGTGACCAGAGATTCCCAAGCCTTGGGTTCCACCCAGAACATCTGGCACTCAAGTGGGCACTAGAAGATACACCCCTCTGTTTTCTTCTACTCATGAGCTAGCTCTTCAGGGGACCTACACTGTTGAGCCTTCTGCCTCCACCTACACACACACACACACACACACACACACACACAGAGTCACTAGGAACTAAAGCCCTTCCCTCTGGATTCCATTCCCTTTTTTCTTCCAGCCTTTGATACACGTGGGTGGCCAGCCCTCCATATTTCCTGTGTGTGTGTCCATTCTAGAAGGGACAGTAGCCATTAAGCAAGGGATGGCGCTCTAGAGGCTGCAACTGCGCATCCTGAACACTGTGGGGGTGCCAAGACCACACCCCCGCCGCCCCACACATCTCCTGGGCTCAATGATGCCTCTTGCTCTGCTTCAAGGGGTGTTACCCCAGTGCCCTCCTGTAATCCTGGTTTAGGGTTCTCAGGTGGCAAGTGCATGTATTTTGAGGAAGGTCATGACAAGTTGAAAATACCACCCTCTTGCTAATGAAACCTGACCACTAATCAGAGCAATTTAATGGCTCCACTTTAGTCTGTTGAACTATTAAACAGGTAAGACTTTAGAAAAATAATCTAGTCTTTGGTTTCAAGAAAGCTAAGCACTGTTTACTCTTGGCAATGATAAACTATCTCCTGAAAACTGCAACAGATTTGCAGTAAATATTGAAATGCCTCCTTTCATCAGTGATGGGGAAATTGAATGCTCCTGAGAATATAAAATTCTAATATCAGTGTCTCACCAATTTTGTCAAGTATTGAAACACAATAAAAATTTTTACACTGAAAGTATCAAAGGTACAATTGACCACTTTTTTTTTCAATAATTCAGAACACACTATGAAAAGTATCATCCCTCCCGTTTATCACTCTTACTGTTACTACCACAAAATTTTGGATCTGGATTTTTTAAAGCTCTTGTTTTTCTGGTGCCTACATATACCACCCTTGGTCTTCCCATTTAATGAAAATGTTTGACTTAACTGTCTAAAGTCCTAAGAGGAAATGGACATTGGCCTATTTACAGAGGCAGAGATGTGGTTCAAAGCTAGTATACAGCTTGATGGTGGTAGTATCAGGATTCTGATCTAGGTCTATCTACACACCTTGCTATACTACTAAGGAGACAGATTGCCTTAGAATACGCTCAAGTTTGGGATGAACCCCTTACCCTAGAATACTGATTTTCTGTTGCAGAGAATTTTTGGTTTTGATTTAATAAATCATCATAAGCCTGAGTATCTGTTTCTCTTGCTCACTTATGTCTTGTTCTCATTTTCGCTTGTACTCTTTCTCTGTCTCAGGATACAAAAGAGGTGTGGTTTGAACTTTCCAGTTATTGGGACTCTAGGTGAATAGGCCTTTGTAAAGGTCACGGTCATATACTGGGGTAAACTAAGTGCAGATAAATAGGGCAAGTCAAAGGCAGCTCCATGTACTCACAGTCTTCTAGAATCCCATTTTTCTAACAACTAACAACTAAGACAAACCTCGAGCCCTTGACACAAAAGGCCCACCAAGGACTCATAGTTTTAGCCTTAATAAGAGAAAAGAATTTGGACCGACAGGAAAGGGGTCAGTTATGGTGTGATTAAAAATGCAAACTGAACATAAGACTTTTTGCCCATCAAAATCTCTTTTAAAAATAGCACCAAGGGGTTGGGGATTTAACTCAAGTTGTAGAGCGCTTGCCTAGCAAGCACAAGGCCCTGAGTGCAATACCCAGCATCCCCCCCAAAATAGCATCAAATGCTTGAAGAGGGTGTCATAAATGTTCATTTTTTTTCCCTCATGGAAAATAAATTTTACACCCCTTTTAGACAGCAACTTAGTAATACATACAAGAGTCTTAACATGCTCTTCTTTTAAACCAACAATTCCTTTACGGGTTCTAACCCAAACAAGTAATTTGATATTTTAAAAATGCTTTGTTTTCAAAAATCTTTAGACAAATAATATTCAAAACAACATATATACACAAAATGTAAAATAATCTAAAGGCACAACAATAGAGAAATTGTTAAGTAATTTACAGTATAGAAATTTTAAAAATATCATAGAATAAAATGTTAGTCAACCATGAAAACTATTGCTGTAAAATTCTGTGATTTAATTTTTTAAAAATTAAAGATATATATTACAATGGACACATATATAAGAAAAAGGAATAAAAAGAAAAAGAAATACATTAAAATCCTAATAGTGATTTTCTCTAAGCAATTATATTATTCTTCTCTTATTCTTTTCTTATTTGACCACTCTATATTTTATTTTATAAGCAAAAAAGAAATAAGCCTTTAATATTGTTTACAGAACATTTGTGATAACATATAAATTGGTATGCTATTATATTAGTAGGGTAAAACAGAAAGTTATAAAGTATATTATTTCAATTTTCATGTTTAAAAGAAAGAAAAGGCATCAAAATATTATCATGGGTAGTAAAATTGGTGATTATATTTCTTTTTTATTTTTCTATATTTGTGAATTTTCCTAATATAGCGACACTATTTTAATAATCTTTAAAAATTTTTATGATTTTGAAAAGTGACTTGATTACCATAAGGTGGCCATACAAATAACATCAGGCATGCTGAGTAGCTGGGTAAAACTGAAGAGGGCACTCAGCTGAAGCCTGCTCCCTTTGTTTAAGAACCAACAGACAAAATGGTGATAAGAAATGTTAGAGAGATATAAAGACATATCAGCACAAATTGAATCTTTCTCCTCAGCTTGATCAGCAAATTTGAGAGAAATGGAAAAGGGGAGCAACTTTTTGCAACTGTTTCCGGGAACCTTGTAAAATCCACACTTGCCAAACTATCTATGGCTGTCATGCTGGGGACACAGTGTGCATCCGAGAGACCTGCTGATGGACTGTGCTCACCAGGCTGAGAAAACAGGTCATCTAGCAGGCCACTCAGAATGCAGAATCCATGTCCTTCTATGCAGGGAAGAAATGAAGAGCTACATACCGCAATGGTAAGACCAAGGCTGCTGCAAGTCCATGGGCAGTTCAAACAAAGAATTTTGGATGGGGATTCATTCACATACTGGGAAGCGAACAAAATTAAAAAAAAAAAAATGGCCCCACGTTTCCTTATTTTTCACCTTAGCAGCAGAACCAAATGAATTTCAAAGTCTTGTCATGAATTGTGCCCCAACTCTTTGCTCTCTACATGGCCTGAGTCCTTCCCTCTCCCTCCATGAGCTCCAGCAGCCCCGTGCACTGAACCTCTCACCCTAAAGGAGTCCTGCTGACCAGAGTCTACACTGAAGTGTTGCAACCAGAGGCCCTTATAATATCATTATAATGGTTATGATGAGTTAGGTAATTCTGTTTACAAAAAAGAAAAGTTTGTTTTGCAATATTGGGTATTGAATCGGTTACTTCACACTAAGATAGCAAATGGCCAGCTTTTTTTTTTTTTTTTTCCTGCAACAGAGTCTTGTTAATTCACTAAGTTGCCGGGGCTGGGGTCAAACTTGCAATCCTCTTGTCTCAGTTTTCCAGGGTCCTGAGATGACAGGTATGTGCTACCAAGCCTGATTTAAAAATATTTTTATGATTATAGCCAATCAAAATGCATTCTTTTGGAATAAAGGCAGAATTAAGGACTGACTTTGTATAACTGGAGAGTGTGCATGCACACACAATCACATACATACACATGCAGTCACACACACATAATCACACAATAGTTATATGACAATTAGGGCTACCTATTTAGCCTTTCAAAACTTAAAAATCCTCATCTATCCACCTCAGAGGACTGAGTTGAGGGCTGATTCTTATTAATCAATGGAAAGCACTCAGTTCTTGTGTACTTGACATGTGGTTGGCACTCGGTGACATTAAATATTAAGAAGAGACAGTAGTTTTGGACATCTGATTCAGGGTATCCAGGAGTTCATCAGCAGTCTGCAAACTCATTATCATGCTCTTGAGGACTTGAGTTCTCAGCACCCTACATGAGGGTCCTCAACAACTGAGCACCAAAGTTGCTCATCCAAACCAGAAACAGCCTATTAACAGCAAGCAGAGACAACCGATGTAAATAGATTTATCACCAGCAGTGTGTGAGATTTCAGCTGCTTCCACATTCTCACCAATACTTAGTATTGTCAGCCTTTCTAATTTTAGTCACTCTAGTCCATGAATGGGTGTCTCATTGTGATTTTAATTTGCGTTTTCTTGGTAACTGTTAGTGTTGAGCTTCTTCTTATATATGTTTTAGCCATTTATATATCCTTTTTTGTCATTTCAAATATTTTAAAATGTAAGTTGTCGTTTTTATTGTTTTTAGTAGCACTGGAGGTTGAACCACCAGAGCCTTCACATCAAGCTACATTCCAAGCCTTTTTTTTATTTTGAGATAGGAGCTTGCAATATTCCCCAGTCTGGGCTCAAATTTGTGATCCTCCTGCCTCAGACTCCCACAGTGCTAGGATAGCAAGTATGCTTCACCACGCCTGACTCTGTCTTCTTCCTTATGAGTTCTAAGAGATCTTTATAATTCTAAGATATTCATATACAGATATAAGACCACATATCTGTATATCTTTATATACAGATATATACACATATATGTAGATGTAGATATAGATAGAGATATATGCACATATATATGTATGTAATAACAGTATATTGGTATCATTTTTATGGATTTGGACTTTATATGTGTGTGTCCTAAGAAATTTTATCTACCCCTAAATCACAAAGATTTTTCTCTTATTTTTTCCTAGATGTTTTATAGTTTTAACTTTTATATTTTGGTTTAATATCTATTTTGAGTTATTATTTGTATTTGTTGTGTGGTCAAAGTTTATTTTTTCCCACATGATATCTAGTTGTTTCAATACAATTTGTTAAAAATATTTCCCTTGCCCCCACTGAATTATTTTGGTATCAAATAACAATTGTATGTGGGTATATTCCTAGATTCTATTCCGGTCCATTGATATACATCAATACATATCTTGACATTATACTCTTTCACTTAGTGTAATCTTATGGTAGATCTGAAAATTAGGTAATGTAAGTCCTCCAACTTTGGGGGGGGGTTGTTTGTTTGGTTTTTGGTTTTTGGTTTTTGGTGTTTTTGGTGCTGGGGCTCGAACTCGGGGCCTTGCATTTGCTTAGGCAAGTGGTCTACCACTTGAGCTATATCCCCAACCCCTAACTCTGTGTTTTTTAATTGTTTAGGCTTTGTTGATTTGCATAAGAAGCCTGTGGGATTTTGGATGTGGTTGCCCTTAACCAGCTCAGCTCTTTGGGAGAGAACTGACTTCTTAGCAATATAAGTTTTATACATATCTCTTAACATAAGTCTTATACATATTTCATATTTGTCCCCAAGTATTTAGTGTCTTATGCCATTATAAATAGGGTTTTTAAATTTTAGTTTACAACCATTCATTGTTAGTGTATAGAAATACAATTGATTTTTTAATATTGACCTGGCTCTTACAATATAACTATTAGTTCTAATAACCTTTTTACCAGTTACTTAGGATTTTCAGTGTATACAATCATGTTGTCTGCTAATAAAGATGGTTTTACTTTTTCCTTTACACTGTGGTGCTTTTTATTTCTTTTTATTGTTTGAATGTATTACGAACTCTATTACAATATTGAATTAGAGTGGTGAAGCAAAACCTTTGCTTTGTTCTTCATCTCACATGAAAAGTTTCTAGTCTTTTGCCATTACGAATTATGTTAAAGGTAGATTTTTTCATAGATGCTTTTTAACAAATTGAGGAACTTTCCTTCTATTCCTAATTATACACTTTTTTTATTTTTCAATTTTTTTCTTCCATCTAATGAGAGGACTATATGGTTTTACTACTTCTTCCTGTCAAAATGGTCATTTACACTCATTGATTTTAATCTTTTTCTAGGGGAGGTTGAACTCAGGGCCTTGCACTTGCTAGGCAAGTGCTCTTTAAATCTTAAATTAACCTCATATTCCTGGGATAAATCCCACTTGACTACAATGTATTATCATTTTTTCATATATTGAATTCAAGATTCAATTTTTACTAATATCTTGGTAAGAATTTTTGCATCCATATTCATGAAACTATGGTTATAGAACTGTAATTCTCTTATAATGTCCTTGTCTGGTTTGTATTAGGGTAATTCTGGCCTCACAACAAAGAAGTTTAGGTAGTGGAAGTAATACAGGCAGAAACAGGGTAGGGAAATAAGGAGAATGCACATTTATAGAAAGAGGCATAGACTGATCTTCCACCCATGAAGAAAATCTTTAATTCTTCAAGCTTTACTAGTTCAGTCTGAGTTTTAAAATATTAATTTAATATCAGAGTATTTTTCCTTAAAAATAAAAGAAACACACAAAAATCCATAAGAAAGGAGGCAAAAAAGCCCCTGTCCTCTAAGACCCTTGGGGCTCTGGAAGGTTCAGAGTTCAGTCATGCACACCACGCATTAGGACAAACTGGACTGGATCCCACGGTACCACAGTGAGAATGATAAATTGCCTTGAAACTGTGAAGGATTAGAAATGTTATTCATGGAGAAGGACAGAGATCAGGAAGGAGGGACAGATTGGCTGTCTTCCGTCTCTGAAGGCTATCATGGGAGAAAGAATTAGATGTGTTCCCTTTGGGCCTGGAGGGTAGAGCTGAGAACAAAATGCGGGTGTTAAGTTCCAGTTCATCATAAGGGTTTTGTAAAAACTACAGCCACCGCAAATTCAGCTTCCAAGTAGCAAGTTTCCCTTCCATGTCTGTGCTCAGGCAGGTTGCACTGGGAGGAGGCCCAGGTTTAGTGTGAGGAGGTTGTACAGAGATTTGAATCCTCATTGGATAACTCTTTCTCGGGGTACCTCTGTTCTATTCCATCTCATGCCTCCCCAATGGCCCTTTAAAAATTATTTTTCTATGTAGTTTCTGTGTTGTTTGGCAAAGAAAGAAAAATGGCAAAAGTCATTATTGCTATAGTTACCAAATGTCAGGTCTAAGGCCTGATAAAGTTTTGGCAAATTTTTTAAAGCAGAGCAATTAAAGACTTCTCTTTTATGCCAAGAGTATGCTCATACTATTCTTTTGGTGTTAAGATATCTTATCTTTTATGGAATATTGATGATAATATATGATTTTATTTTTATGATTTTAACTAACAAAATTAAATATTGGCGACCCTATTTTAAGACCTCTATTTTTTAGCCAATTATTGCTCTATGGAATACAAAGTCTGCAGTGACACACTCAGTCAGGTCACCATGAGACCCTCTTACTTCGATTTCTTACTTGGATCATCTATATTTACCCAGATCAGCTATATCTACCCAGATCAGGTTTGCATAACGCGTGCTTCCTGGGATGATGGAAGGGTTGAGACAGCACGTATGAGTTCACCAGGTCTGTGAAATACCCAAAACGTGGAATAGTTTTCATAGTTCTTATGAGAACTTCAAACATGAACAAATTCTGATTCAGTCCGAAGATGCCGAAATTAGGTTTTCAAAATCAGTGGTTAAGTAATTGGTCTTCAGTGACCTCAAAATCCCTTCCTAAATGTATAATCCATGCCTCTGTGTTTTTGAGCACCCCAGCAGGAAGCTTCTCCAGGCTGTCATAATTCCTAGAAAGACAGAAAACACTCATGTCGTCACTGACAAATCAAGGACGAACAGGAGGGTTACACCAGAAGAGTCCAGCCTTCCCATTTCACCTGAGATCGTCCCTGAACAATCCCAAGCTCAACAGTGGGTCCCCAAAAGCAAAAGAAGTTCTTTCAAAGCATTCAAGGAACTGGGAGAATAGAAATTTTTGAGGCCGTCACTCATTAAGTGACAATTATCCTACAAAACTGTTAAACAGTAACGCCATCAATGTGTAAATATTCAAGTTGCCAACGCAGTTTCTGCTTGAATTCTTCTTTCATGAAACACACTCAGAACCAGTTTGAAAATCCGAGTTCAGTCTCTGCTTACACAGTCAGGGCCGAGGAAGAAGCTTTCACAACAAAAATGCTTTAGACATTCTGGCCAGTTCCACTACAGGACCGAAAAGCAGCCGAGAAGCTACACAATGTGGCTTTTGTTCAAGTGGCAATTAGCAGAAATTATAGAACGGGGGCAACGTCACTGTGCAAGGGATTCAGCCAAAGTGGACACAGACCAGTTTTCATTAGACCAGCCAAAAGCTGGAGAACCCTCTTTTAAAAAATTAAACAAGCTCTCAGCCTATTTGCTCTCATTATAACAATGCTGAGAAGTGTTCCTCTCGCTTAGGATGGTACCTGGAGGACGCTCTAGGGGGGATCTTGCTAAGCGTTGGGTCTTTGATTGACAAATGTATTCAAGGGGAAATTGCTGGTGTGATTTTATTCATTATTAGGAAAATGAAGGAGCTGAATTGTTCTGTCTTATAGCTCCTGTGCCAGTGATAATAGTAGCTGTGGTTATTTTATTTTATTTTAAATCAGACATTAGAGTATGCAGATCCATTTTGGTCTGTATGGGGCAGGAAAGTCTAAAGAAGATCAGCACAATTAGAGGGTAGAAGGGAGGTTGGTGCACAGCAACTCACGGAATCCCCAACCTGGGACGTAGCTCAGAGTTCTTCTGGTCTACTAGTGGGTCATAGCTAACCCTTCCGTGGTCACTAGGAAATCAGCCAGTACCCCCTGCCAAGTAGCATCCCTTCGTGTACTTGAAGAGCATGGTTGTGACCAACTACCTAAGTCTCCCCCAAACTGAACACCCTCAATATTTCTAGACATTCAAGACCCTTCAACATCCTTCCATTTCTCTCTATAAACTTCTGCCTCTCATTATCTCACCTAAAACAAAAAACTGGGCTTAACTGTGGGAAAGGAAAGTCTAGAAGTCTCTTACACACGGTCAAGTCTTTCAAGCATCAAGGTGCTCATGACTCCTCAACTTCTCAAGGAAGACTCAACAAGGACGATAACAAAAATCACACTGAGTCTTAGAATGAGGTACAACTCCACAGGACCTCAGAGTGGAAGCATCTTCCTATTGCTCATATGCTCCTGTCTATGGGTCACTACAAAAAGCCCATGAGCCAAGGGGTCAGAGGCCCAGGCTCAGAGGCAGCTCTGCCCACTCTTTCCTGAGTGACTTTATGGGTGCTATTGCATGCCCCTGAACCAGTCCCACTCTGGGCGCCTAGAGAGGCTGGACTCCCAGAGTTCCCAATGGAGCAGGGGCCGCTGCAGTGTTTCTGCTTGCAGGTCTCAAACAGCCCTATACTTGAGACCAGCAAGTCCTGCCCCTCTCAACCACTGATCTGCTCCCTTGCAGCTTTAGAGGTAAATAAGTGCTGCCTTTCCTAATCACCAGGTCGGTTCCCCTTCTCAAGGAGGAAAAAGAGGGAAATCCAGATTATGGGACCAGGGGGGAGGTTTCACCCCCTTGGTCCAGGATCATTTCAGCTCATCTTGACAATGTCTTTATGTACCTGACAGAAGATCAGCCAGAGTATCCCAGAAGGAGAAAGTCACTGGGGCAAAGACCTGCATAGTACAAGGTGGTCCATTCAAGGAAGGAGACTATGGATCTGTGGTAAGATTTGAACTTAAGATTTGGTCCCATGTTCTGTGTTCTTGAGTCCTAGTACTTCCTCAAAATGGAAGACTTAGCTTTAATTGCCCCATCAAAGACTCCAGATTGTCTTTATTTGAGAGACAATCCATCTCTCAAATGAAGATGAGATATAAATGTGTACCAATTTCCCAGATGAATGTATTTATTATGTATCACAAACATTTACTCATTTTAAAAAATGTCTACATGACAGTGAATGCATACGTGGTCCAGGTTATGGTAGAGGCCCCAGGACATACACGGCAGCACTCTGTTTCTGTTGCGGTTCACACACACAATCGTGTTTAACTGTAGCTCTCTACTTTCAGCCAGAGAGCCCGCTACATGAAAGTGTTTGCCAGGTCATGACTCATGAAATTCAATCTATCTGCAAAATACGAATAGGCTTTCACCTCTCAGAGCTGTAAACAAGAGTAGTACTCTTGACTTCACAGCTCCTTATTTCCAGTGGTCTGGGGAATAAAAGTGCCAACATCGAGAAGGTCATTTGAATTTTCCCCTTTGCTGGAAACAGGCTGAAGTCACAGTCAGAGGCCTTGAGAGCCTGTCTTGCGTTTGAAAATCAGCTTTGCTGCTGGAGAGCAGGCGACCTGGGAAGTAACACAGACTATCTGCACGTCGGTTCCTCATCTCTGAAATAAGGATGGCAATCACGTCATTGCCCTTCTACAGCCTTGCAAGGTGGATCAAACTGCGCTTCCCTGATCCCCCAGTCCAGCTCTGCTTCCCACGGAGCGGAGAGGAAGCGCTAAGGATGGAGTCCTCCAGATGATGGTGCAGAGCCTGAGATAATGGGAGTGATGTCTGCGGTCACCGTCTTGGTAGCTGTTACCCGCGGGTGGCCTTGGCCTGGGCCTCGCCTTTGCAGGCCCATTTGCATAGCTGCCCGCCAGCACAGCCGTCTGTTTCCAGGAGCTCTTCAGCAGCAGAACTTTCTTGCCTGTGCTACAGAGTCATGGTAATGATTCGGGCACCACCCTAAACAGATTGCAAATGTTTCCTCAATGGACAAGAGGGTACACTATAAAATGTAACGCTTCCCGAGGGTTTGAGCATTTTCTTTCTTACAGTCAATCATGTCTTCAACAATCTAGGAAACAAATAGAATGCATCTTTTTTCCTTTAATCATGACTAAATTCCCCTCCAGATGGAAAAATTCTGGGTTTTTTAATTCAGACCATCATAACTGCCACCTTTTCAGTGTTTCACAAGGTTTTAGAGCTGGAGATGGCCTCCAGGACCGCCTCACTCAATGCCTGACTTTCAGAGCAGAAGAACCAGGGCCTGGAAGGATCAAGTGATCCACTACCTAAGGTCATGTGGCACGTCAGGAACAAAGCTGGAAGAACCACAGGCGGCCAGATCCACAACCCACCGTATGTTGTTTCTTACTGTGCCACCAGGGAAAACACCACTGGAACGAGAACGGAACAAGGCTTTTTTCTGAGTTTACTGGCTATAAGTGGACTTTAACCAGATGTAAACAGTATGTTTGACTTCCTGGATGGCCTGGGCGTCAGACTGAAATTCACTCAGGGAACAGGTACCAGGTGAAGTCCCAGGTCCCTCTAGCCACTGAAAGAGGAGTTCCTCAAGACACCAGAGGGACAGCTTCGTCAGGGGGTCACGTGCACATGGATATTTGCCAGATTCAACAAGCAGAGGGACGTGCTCATACTAAAAGAGCACTAGTTGTTAATCCAAAACTCACATTTAACCAAGCATTCTGCGTTTTACCTGGCGACCCTAACCAAAGAGAGTTTTTAAAAATACAACATTCAACGATCAGCCCCAAACTGAAAGTCACGTGGTCAGCCATGCAAGTTGTATGTGCTCTTATGAAACCGAACTGCTCCTTCCACAAGAACCTCAAATGCCTTGTAGTAATTCTTGGCAGGAATTTATTCAATCAAGGTTAAAGATTCTCCAAAGTGACAGGGAGGGTTCAGCTAATGTGAAACATAAACATCCATTAAGAAATTTGAATTTTAGGCTTCTCTCTCAATTCAGTGAAAAATGATTTATAGGGTACCTCCCTAGCACTCAGCGGCTATCCACTAGTGGACAGTGGTACAGATAAATGCTAGGGGGCTGCAGACCTCCAAACCTGGTCCACACCAGAGCAGAACCAGGAGCAGAGCACAACTGGACCAGAGGTAGGAGGAAACAAAAAGTGACAGGACCTCCTGGGCACAGGTTCCGGACCCAGATGAGTCAGCACAGTGGGAGTTCGTTTCAGGGAATTGGCAGAGACAGCTGGGGAGCGTGAGACTTGAAGGCAATTGATAGGACCATGTCTTCAGGATCTGGGAGTCCCTCCCAAGGAGGACAGAGAGAAGGGAACAGAATCATGATGACAGTAACGTTTATGTGGCCCCCTGCATGTGTGCTCTAGATGATAATGGCAATAGCAGTGATATGGCAGCACATACAAAGTGTCCATTACACCCCAAGGACTGTGCTGAGGACCCAGTACTTTAACTAGCCTTTTACGATCCCCCCACAGAGGAGGAAGCCAAGAGTGAAGCCCCCAGGATAAAAAAAGGCAGTACTGGGATTGGAACCCAAGAGTTTAAAACATGACCCACACTGCCCGATACTGCTTTCTTGGTCCCAGGGTCCCCGCCCTGTGCCTTACAAGCTGTCAGAGTTTGGTAAACTTCTGAGTATAGAAAGGATCAGTCTCTGTTTCTTGAAACAGGACAAAAATCCTACTATTGAAGTCTACTCTCTGGTCAGTTCAGCACCAGCCACAGAGCTGACATGCATAGAGCCCTGGAGCCAGATCCACGTATCAGGACTGGGATGGGCCATTCAAAGACGGAGCAGGTGCTCCAAGAAGGCATCACTGCCCTGGGATCCTTTTATCCTTCTACTCTACCATCTTACTGTCATACTTGTCACCATTTATCACAGACAGCTGCTGCACTGCCCTCCTTACATTCATATCCCGGGCACGAAGAGGAGACAGCATCAGTATGAAAAGGCACAGATCTTCCCCAGGGCCCCCAAAGCCTTCCACTTACATTTCGTTGAGGACACATGATCACTTCAACCCTCAGGCCATCAAATGTGTAGAATTTTTTCTGGGGGGTACACTGTCAGCCCAAACAAATGGATTTAAGTGCCCCAAGAGGGGCTCAACATGTTCCCCATCTTGAGTCCAAACTGGCCCTTGAGGTGGAGGCAGAGCATAGCGCACAAAACGAGTGTTAGGAAGACAGTGTGGGACATCACGGATTGGAAGTCTCCCCTCCCGCCTGCTCCAAATATGAAGCCTGCGTGAGACGGTGTATATTCGGCACATAGCCCTGAGCCTGGCGCAGTGTGAGCACTGGCAGGTGTTCTCGTCAGAGTTTTAAACGCTATCACTAATGTCCATGAGTTATTCTGATTTCTTTAGTTTTTACCTCATACTGCTCTCTAGATGATGCTGGCAACAGCAGTGATACAGCAGCACTTTAGTTTCCTTTAGTTTTTTCTGCTCTAGGACCCTCTCTAGGTTACCACATATATTTAGGATATAGGATGATATCTCCTTAGCAACTCCAGGCTATGACGGACATTCCTTGTGTTTCCTTGATGGCTCTGACAGTCTTGAGTAGTGCTGGTATCTTGCAAAATGTTCCTCAATTTGAGTTACGGGGTGTTCTTGATTAGAGATTGGGGTTATGTGTTTGGGGAGGAAGGCCGCAGCAGTAAAGTGTCGCTGCCATCACATGATATCAGGGTGCGTACTGTCAGCGCGACATGGTTGTTGGCACTGACCTAGACTGATGGGTGGGAGGGTAGGTCGGATGTCTGCACTCCTGAGTGATCTCCTCCTCCCCACTTTCCATCCCATGCTCTGGAAGGAAGTCATGTCTTTTCTTTTCTGTTTATTTTGTCGTTTATTTGTATCGATGTACACTCATGGACATTTATTTTATACTTTGGGTTTTAATCTAATCCTATTTTACATATTTTATTGCTCAAATTGTTCCAGCCGTGGCTGTTGGAAGCTCTTTCAGGTCTTCCCTTCTTATGGGTTTAGGTTTTCTAGGTGTTGTGTTTTTGCTTTGTTGTGTGTGTGTGTGTGTGTGTGTGTGTGTGTGTGTGTGTGTGTGAATGTGTTGTTGGTTGTTGTAGTTTGTTTGTTTTGAGAGAGGGTCTCACTATGTAGTTCAGGCTAGCCTTGTACTCACTGTGTATCCCAGGCTGGCCTCCAACTCATGGCAATCCTCCTGCCTCAGCCTCCTCAGTCCTGGGATTACAGGTATGTGCCACTACACCCACCTTGGTGGGCTCTTTTTAAATTTTTTTAAGTACTTTCTATTTATTATCAAGTCATCCTGCTGTGATAATTGGAAGGACACACATAGACTGTCAGGATCTGTCAAAAGAGTTCATTTAAACAATACTTGTTACTAAATTGCAACAGATATGGAGCCAGAAATCCTCTGTGGAGCAAAGTTAATACAGTCACCCGGGCACTCTGAGGCACCTGTGTAGGTTAACTAGGTTAACCAGTTACAGGTCTTACTCACCTATTCACACCTCTCAGAGTATTCACACCTTATTCACACCTTCTGAGTATTATAATGTACATGGTTTGGGCCACACAGAACCCGATTCTAGCCTCTGTCCTCAAGAATCAGGAAACTGAGAGCAGGACAGTCAGTGGTTACTAACTGAGTTAAGTGCCCTGCTGTGCGCTAAGAGCTCTCCCTCCACCTTTGGCCTTGTCAATATGGGAAAATGAAAAGTGATAGACTTTGTCCAAGATCCCATATGACAGCTGAGGGTCAAACCAGATTCCAAATGGTGTTAGTCTGAATCCAAAGTCTTGCACTAGATCAGAGGCTGGCAAACAACGGCCCGAGGTCTTAGTTACTTTCTCATTACTGGGACAAAATACCCAACATCCACAAGTTAAAGGAGAATAGGTTTATTTCAGCTCACAGTTCGTAGCAGTTTCATTCCACTGTCGACTGGCTCCAAAGCGGGGTGGCATGGCAGAGGGGTATGACAGAGGATAAAGAGTTCATAGCATGGAAGGCAGGAAACAGCAAGCCTTCCTTTTTTCCCTTTTTATTCCATCCAGGCTGCAAGCCTATTGATCGGAGCCAGCCACACCCAGGGCGAGTCTTCCCTCTTCAGTAAATCTGTCACCCACACCCAGAACTATGCTAAAGCAATCAATGGACTGACTGATCCAGTATCACACAGCCATGATCCCAGCCACTCCCAGCAGCCCCACTTATGAGCACATGATGCTTTGGGGAAAATCTAGATATAAACTATACCTCCTATGAACTAAATTCCTACCCATTCATCTGTGCCCTGTCTGTGGCTGGTTTTGTTTATTTCTGTTCGTTTGTGGCACTGGGGAGTGAATCCGGGGCCTTCACAATGAGCTACATCCTCAACCCTCTTGTTATTTTACTTTAAAAAAGGATCTCACTGAGTTGCTAAATTGCCTGTGCTGGGTCGAACTTCTGCAGCTACTTTGGAGCTCCAATGGCAGAACTGAGTAATTTTGAAAGAAATTCTAGACCTGCAAAGCCTAAAATATTTACTGTCTGGCTCTTTACAAAAAGAAAACCTGATGACCTCTGCTCTAAATCACCATGAGATGCTGCCTCAAGGTAGCAAAAGCATGAAGAAATAATACTGGGGTGAGTCCGACAGGCTGTGCCGAGTCATCATCCAATCTATGTAGACAGCAATCTCTCCATTAACAAATAGAGAAACTGAGGTACAGTCATCTTAAGTACTTGCTCAAGGTCCCAGATCCTGAGAAGCTGAGCTAGGATTGGAGACCACATGGCATTGCCTCCAAAACTAACTCTCAGGCCTCCCAGAGTAAAGATGAGGCCACCGCAGGGTGCATTTGTGGCCCCGAGACTGGCACCTCTCCTCTATCTTAGTGCATTTGACATGGATCTACAAGGCAGGGCACGGAGACAAATCTCTGCCTTGTAGATTAATTGTTCCTAAAAGAATGCCACAATTCATGAATGCTGATTTTGATTAAAATAATCAAGATGATTTCCTACTTCTAAAATACTGACAAAATAGCTTTTTTATCTTTGTAGACAAAAAACTAAGCGAGGATTATTTAAATCAAGATTATGTACAACACACATCCTAATTACTACACGATTACCTAGCTAAAAAGTGGATATTAGTAAATGTTGTTTTCTGCTGGCAGTCAAATCCAAATTAATAGCATTCTCAGCTGATGTGAATCACAGATAAAATTAAATTAATGTGACTTCGAGCCAGCTCCGTTTATAAGCAAAGCCCAACTACAAAGAGAAAAGAAACATTTTAAGATGCAAAAATATTCCCCTGAGCACAAGCCAAATATGGATTTTTAATTAAAGCACCAAGAATTTTTTTTCTACCAATTGTTCCTTTCGGGTGTTAGCCGGAAACATCAGAGGCAGCCTGGATGCTGGGTCTGGGTTCTGACAGCTGAAGGCCAGGAAACAATAGGAATGGCTTTACCCAAAATTCAACCAAAGAAGCCACACCAGGTAGGAGTTTGAGCTCCTACCTGCAAAGACTCCTCTCTAAGCCAAGAGGAAAGAACTCCAGGAGGAAAGAGAAAGAATGTAAGACTTTTATTTGGAGACAATTTGCCTGACTTCAAGCCCGACGCCTGGGGCCTTGCATCTGAGCAGATCTGAGATATGACAAGCATCCACTGGTTAACTGTGTACCCGTTTTATTTCTCCAAGACCCGCCACGTCCTAGAGTGGGCAGAAGACATGCTCACCTCACCCAGTAACCCTCCGGCCCCAGAAGACCCCTGCCTCCCACCCCTAAATGACCATCTAATGGATGTTGGCACAGACCTCTTGGTACCAAACTAATGATTAGCGGTGGGACCCGTTCTGCCACTCCTCCCAAGGATCCAGTCTGGGACTCGGCATGGTGACCCTTGACAGCAGGACCTAGGGCTGGATTTGAAGAAAATCAGGCCTTTACCCTGAGTCTCAGTTTCCACAACCATAAAATAGGGACACACCTTTCCCACAGTGTGTTGGTCTGCACAACAGGCCCTGGCAAGGAGCAGCTCTCTGGTGACTCATCATGAAACACACTTCTAGAATGTGAGAAGTACCTTTTGTAAACCAGGCAGCCAATACACCCTCCTTTTCTAGTCAAGAGAACTGGCTCAGGAACCTGTGCAAAGTCATCCCATGACGCCGGGGGATGGCACCGATCCCGGCTGCCTGTTCCACCTGCTTCCAGGTCAGCTCCCTTCTGCTTTGGCTAAGCCCATAGCTTCTGGCTGTCACCTCACTCCCAGGCATGAACTCCAGTAATCATCACTCTCCTGTAGGCAGCATGAGCCCCTGCACCCTGATTCCAGAGTTTAACAAATATTTACGTAGTACCCTCAGGCTCTCATTCAGAAATAAACACTGGGAAAGAATAAAAACAAAACAAGAACTATTTCAACCAAGGAAGAAAACAACTCCTTCCCCACCTGTGACTGCCATGTATACAGAGACATGTTATAAACACCCACTTCCGCAGGAAGAAAAAGAGTGCAGAGAGGGCCAGTCTGCTCTCCCCACAGCTGCCAGTCTACATGGGCCATCGCTGGTTACTGCTGTCACCATTGCTCCCACCACCCATCGTGGCTCTCACCATGACTTCCAGCTAAGTCATGCTCTGTCTCACCCTAGCCAGACAGAAGCCACCTCTGCCAGAGTGCTCCCCTGCCCCGAGTAAGGGGAACAGACCACCTTCTCCCCTAACTCAGAGAAAGTGCATCCTCTGTCCCTGTTGGCCTGGGAGACCCTACATATGGTGATTCAAGGGCTACTGCCTTGTGGGCTACTGAGGACTGTGTCCTATGTATGGTCTTCTGCCTGGGATCCCAGAATCTCACACCCCAAACCCTGCGTAAGGGCAGGAAGGAATTTTTATCCTACTTCCTGGGACTCCAGCCTGCACTATGGTGCTGCACAAAGGAAAAAATCTTTTTTTTTTTTTCCTCAAGTACTAGAGATCAAACCCAGGGAGCACTGAGCTACATCCCAGCCCTTTTAATTTCTTTTTTGAGACAGTCTCATTAAATCACCTGGGCTGGCCTTAAACTTGGAATCCTCCTACTTCAATCTCCAAATTGCTGGGATTACAGGTGTGCCTTCTTGGCCTCCAGAAACCCAAAGCCCCACATGCCCTAGCAGTGGGGGAGCGCTGACTCACACCCATATGGGCTCCCCCGGGATGGTGTGCAGAGTTCCCCTGGGACCACACTGAGCTCCTGGTACAAGGAGGACTAGGGAAAGGCTTTTTGGCCCAGTACTCAGAGACAAGTGATGCAGCCCACTGTAGCTAGGATCCTAGAAAGAGACCCCTCCTGAGGAGCCCCAACCACTGCACAGCCCTAACCACCTCTTGGGCCTGAATCAAGCTTGCCCCATTCTTTTCTGAACCTCCAAAGTTTCCAGAATGACCCTTGGAGGTGGGTCATTCTCCCCATCTCTGCAGCCTATGCCCACCCCCAGGGATCAAGGCTCTTCCCTGATCCAGGGGTGACAGGGGCAACTGGCACATCTGGAGCAGCTGTGACAGTTGGCATGTCCTTCCCTGCAAGGTACTGAATTATTCCTGTGGATGTGGGAGAACAGAACAGGCCA
Organism: Hystrix cristata; assembly: GCA_004026905.1. Classification (NCBI taxonomy): domain Eukaryota; kingdom Metazoa; phylum Chordata; class Mammalia; order Rodentia; family Hystricidae; genus Hystrix; species Hystrix cristata. Next base: position 106,127 of record PVJO010002796.1, on the reverse strand, counting down.
GACATACCTGAGCCCCAGGCCCCAGTTCAGCGCCTCTACATCCAAAGCACTCTTGCAGCTCTTGTTCCCAACATCTCTGCCAGGGGAGCTAACTTCATCTTGATATCGAGGGTATGCAAGGACTCTGTGTGGTCTTTCCCAGGCCATAACCTCCAAAGCTGTTTTCTGCATTTAACAAATTGCAACAATAATCTCACGCTACATACATCTCAAGACTGCTAGAGAGAGTACATACATTTTTTGCGTAAGAGTTCTGAAGATATTGGTGATGATGATGCAGATATAACTTTTGGCACCATGTGCAATTATGACTGTGTCCAGAGAGTTTGATGTAAGACATAGAAGGGGACAGTCACGGGCTGCTCCCCTGGCCAAAGAAGAGACCCTGTTCTAATAGGAATGAGATCCCTGGAAAGCAAAGAAAGATATTCTTGAAACAGGAGCCATGAGCACAGGAGTTAAGGACTGAGAACATGAAAGATTTTCCTTAATGTCCTCCTCAACAGCCAGGGCAGATGTGGGCAGCCCAGGCCCTCTACCAGTTCACAGAGCACCGGGTGATCTCATCACAGGCCAGCATTATCTGGCTGAAACACTCGGGCCCTCTCTCCATCCTGGGCACTTGCACAAAATGTAAACCTCAGGAATATTTCCCCAGTTCTTCTGTAAAGGAACAGAGAGCCAAGTCTTCCTGAAGTTTCCTCCTGAACCTTGGTTGCTGGACGAGCCCTGGAGTCAAGATACTCTGCAGGCAGATGCCGACCCTGGCCGTGGAGTGTTCCCCCGGGAATGCTCACCAATGTTCTTTTTCCATAAATGCACAGCAGATGCCGGCTCCCCCTCCTGGGCCGCACATCTCTCTGTCCCAGAGACGGGTGATGCTGTGCCCTCCAAGGAAGCAGGCACCCTCCGAGTGGCATTCCTCTCAGTGGACACTGTCTAAAGCCCAAGAAATGAGTCAGAAAGAGCATTCTGGCCACCACGAGGCAGCCTGCAGGGCCCGGCCTCACAGCTCTGCTCTCTTTGGGTTATGGAAAGACTGGAAACCTGGTTATTAAACACGAGATTTTAATTTAGTAAATGCAACTTTCAAACAACAGGGTAAATCTCTTCCTACAGTGCTGGCAAGAGCAGAAGACTTTTCAGTTCCCACAAACCTGGCCCTTTGCCTGCCCCTCTCATCTGCAGACCTGGGTTGATTCATCAGGGATAGAGCTCTTTCTCTAAGCATCCCCAAATCAACTTTATTGTCACTGTTATATGAAAACAAAATACATAAGCAACTTGAACAAAAGATAACACAAATAGGGAAATATATGTGTGCGTGTATGTATAAATATGTTTAAACTATATATGTGCTAGTGTATGTGCATGTGTGTAACACTAGACAAGAAAGCTGTCAAACCAATACAGATTCCCAAATGACAAACGATTGGCCTTTGCGAGTACACAGGGAGGGAAATTTTGTGGTTGCTTTTGATTTAATGGTTTTATTTTTGTTTGCTTGCTTACTTGCTGACCTGGGAATTTTATTCATTTATTTCTTTTTTGCTTTTCATATTTTCCAGTCATCTTTGCAGGGGGGAAAAAAAGACTTGTTCTGCCATCTCCTACCAGAAGCATCAGCATGGCTTCTACATTTAATGTTGGAAGATGTGACCAAAAGGCAGCACTTGAAACTCTGGGTGATTTAGACACAGAACAGCCCTTCCCGGTTTTGAAGAATCTGTGGTTAGCCCAAACTTTTCAGGGAGACATTACTGATTGAGAACTGAGTCAACATGCTCAAACTTGTAAGCCACCGGGTAGGGACTTAAAAATGAGAGACATTCACGGGTTTTCATCAGGCCTGCCTCACACAACCACCATCCACTAACAACTTTAAGAACAAACTTAACTTTTCTAAACAAAAATAATTTCATCATTTTGTGTGGCATTAACACCCCACTACCTCGATATGTTATCTATATTTTTCTTGTTGACATCCAACCAATTCAGAGCTAAAAATCCATCCTCCAGTTTTTCTGTGGGTCGTAAATCATAAAAAGGTTATATTTTATGAAAGCTGAAGCTGAGAAGTAAACAGCATATTTATATCCAAAGAGTTTCATCCATTAAGCAGCAATGACAGGACCCTGTGGGCCAGAATCTAGTTTTCTTACTTAAAAAGCTTAGTTCTTTTGTAGACTCCTGCAGGGACCTATAACAGTTGGAATTGGGTTTTTTATGCCTTTGAGGCCTCCGAATGAATGTTACACTTTTCCATTATTTTCTTTTTTCTTTTGAGAAAACTAGGCTACCTGCTTATTGCCTAAAACCTACACCCCATGATTGTACTGTTATAAAATCTGTCTTCTGCCCTTTCTTCCCATATCTTACTGACATCGTCAAACTTTGTTTAGACTCAGTGTCAAGCAAGGTTCTACTGCATTTATTGAGGTGAGGGAACACTCCCCACAACAGTGTGGGCTGACAGATAGCACATCCAAATAAAACATCATCCCTAAAAGCGCCCCAAAGCCTTGACCTCCTCTGCCTTACAAAAAATAAAAATAAAAAACTTAAATCTTAATATCTCCCTCGCTCAAGCCCGAGAATGCCTTCAAGTCCCCTGACTATTTAACAAGATGGTACATGGCTGAAATAAAAAGGCTTAAGTCCAGATCTTGCATTTCACATTACTGCCCACTATTAAAATGCTGGTATGATGGCCCCTTGGGCTATTAAAAAATGATGCGCCTGCCCCGTCGGCCAATGGTGTAATTTGTGGTCATGAATATAGATCTAGGTCCGTGGAGATATGGATGTGGATTTCACACCACTATTTCATCAGGCAAGTAAATCTAGGCTCAGTCAGCAAAATGATCATCCTGAAACTAGTCAAATAATCACTAACAATTAAGAAAATGAAATATCTGAGTCTCTGTCCTCTTTTTACCCACTTCGAACATATATTTGTTCTTTTGATGTCCTGTGTGAATAGGGGTGCTTTATCTGACTGCTGATGGGCTAAACAATGCGTCCGAGTTGTAATATAGAACTCAATTTGCTGGGGCTATCATCTGAAAGGCCTGGACAATTTATCGAACACTGCAGATGAAAGAAAGAGAGGGGAAAAAAATTTTAAAACTGACCACTTCTAAAATGAAGAAAATAGGGCAGTAAAGGGTATTGTAATATACTTTAATCTTCCTTAATGTAGAAAAATATGAAATGCCATTAAATCTTCCTTTGAAATGGATGTGGTCGCAAGGCTTGAGCACCCAAATCTAGTTAATGAATCTATTGTTAAGGCAAATAAACAGGAAAGAAGCAGTGAAGGAGTGATCTATGCATTATATGACTAATTCAGAAGATGAAAGGCTGAAAAATTAAAGTTAAATTCACATAAATATTAGCACTAAGGAGAATGGTTGCAGGTGTAAAAAAGGGAAGCCTGTATTTCCCTTCAGTTGGAATGAGGAACAAGCAGACACTTTCTGCTCAAGAGCAAAGTCGGGAAAGATGAAAGTGTTTCAAGGGGCCTAATAATTAACATTTTAAAAGGTTTTCTTAATAAAAAATGATCCAACAATAATAGCAATTTAATCATTTTATTTGAAAAATTAAATTGATTGCCAGCATTCATTTGTGCGGAAGTGGCGTTTACAGAATTTGGATGAATTTATCCAATCAGATCTCCACTTTAATGACTTTAAATGCAGCCAGTGTACAAAAGAGGAAGCTGGATGCAGCAGAGACTCAAAGGGCAGTTATTTTGGGGAGATTAGCAGTCCTTCACAAAGGACCCAAGGCAACCTATTTAGCTTGCCTTCCTTGCTGTCACCAGGATCTCACTAATGGGACTCAAACCCAGGTGAGTGTATTGGGGAGATGGGCTTTATGACTCCAGTCCCTTGGTCCCCACACACACCAACAAAAGGGTGAAAAAGCGCTTGATGTATTTAATTTAATAAAGCCCTTAGTTCTCCAGGAATTAAATAAAAAATACATCTATCAAGTGAACATGGTGCAAATTATCCATCTTAGTGAAATTTAAATTAGCAAGGATGCAAAGGCTTAATATCTATGAACTTTGAAAGCATTACAAATTATAATGTGTCTTCAGATCAGAGCCTATAAAACCTCTCCCACAGACATACATAGTTTAATATGACGTTCACATAGGAGCTTCTGTTCTTGCAAGAAACAGATACACGCTCAAACGCTGGCGGCGGGGAGTCTCAATTATATACCCCAGGAAGGAGCAACGTGAGGACCCAAGTTCTGTGTCCACTGACCACTCTCTCCTTTCTCTGCTTTGCGTGTCACTTGGCCAAACAGGGACACTCCTGCCACCTGACTCTACATCTTGAGTTCAAGCAAACAGTAGAAGCTAACAACTCAGAATCCCAATTCCAGGCTGGGGATTTAGCTCAGTGATTAGAGTGCTTGCCTTGTAAGCACAAGGACCTGAGTTCGATCCCTGGCACCACAAAAAAAAAAAAAAAAAAAAAAAAAAGAATCCCAATTCCACATGTTTTAGAGGGAATGTGAAGGCCCAGCTTGGGTTGAATGTCCATGGTGGTCTGGGGGACAGATGATATGGCATACAGATAGCTGCAAGGTCACACAGGAGATGACAGGCAATGCTCAGGAAAGGGGAGACTGGGTCTAGCAGACACTCCAAACATACCTTTCACACAGGAGTGGAAAAGTAGAAAAATTAAAGGCATGGATTTGGATGCCAGATGCCTTGCTGAGCTTGTGCAAGTCCTTCTGTGTCCTCATATACAAATACGGGTGATAAAAATACCAATTTCCTACGGAGGGTATATGTGAAAATTAAATGAGTTAATACAGGTAACATTTTTAGCACAGTGTCTGGCATATAGTCCTGAGGATGCAGCCTCTATGGCTGTGGGCTGTCCCCATTATCATTGTGTGCCTCATTTTTCGATGAGGAAGCTGAGCTCTAGAAAGCTTATGTACCATGCTCACTGCTGCGCAGGTAGTAAGCAGCGGCCTCAGCCATCAGCCTCCTTCAAGCTACACGCTGTGCCATCAGGGCTGGACTGAGACACAAACATGCCCTAGCAGGCTCGCGTTTTACTCTTTGCATTCATTCCTTGACAAATACTTCCTGAGTGATACCACAGCTATATCGTGCCTTCCTTAGAGGAGAGAAGGGGGAAGAGAGAGAAGGCAGAGCCAAGAACAGCATCCCACTCTGCAGTGGAATAGCTCATCCATCAAATCCAAGACTACATGCCTTAGCAGAAGGCCCAGTTAACTGTAGTCACGTGGACCTGCACTGCCCCTTAAGAAGCTTTCTCAAATGTTCCTTCTGGCCACATTTACTTACCCCTCTGCCTGGGAACAGTGTCAGCACTCTTGGGTTTTGTTCGGTGTTGTGTTGTCTTGTTTTGGTGTTTCAAGACAGGGTCTTGAAAACCTGTCTTGTAGTTCAGGTTGTCCTTGAACTCACTATGAAGCCCAGTCTGGCCTCCAACTTGGTAGTGATCCTTCTGCCTCAGCCTGCCAAGTGTTGGCATTACTGACATGTGCCTGGCTGGTATAAGCACTCTTAAGTTCTCCACTACAGTATGTTTCTGATGATGTAAAGCTATGACATGGGGTCTGGCACCTAGTAGATGCTCCACAAATATTAGCCATGGCTATTCCAGAGGGAAGAAGAGCCAGCCATCAAGTGCCCAGAGGCTCCTGTGGAACACATGGGCCCAGGCCTGAGGCTATCAGTGAGGCTCAGACCAGGCCACAGGCTCACCCTGCAGTGAGAGCCCTTGGTGCCAAGACAGCCAACAGTTTCACACTGGGTGTTGGCCTGCCCAAACCTATGTCACACTCTTGTCATTCAGAGAGCGGCAGACAGAGGCTGGCCTCCCCAAACATTTCTGCACAAGCCAGGGGCTCCCCCGGGTACTCAGGAGTCTACAAATGTGTGACTCTGTCTTTTACTGTATATAATTTTTATCATAACTGTATGCCTTCGTGCCTTCCAAAACTGAATACTCGGATGTATTAATTAGTGTTTCAACTCGTTTTTCAGTGCATCTCGGAGTAATTGTGTCCTTTTTCATGATTTAATGAGTTTCTTTAAATTTCAAAATGAGCTTTCATTGTTTTAAATCACCACTTGCAAGCAGGATTTATTCATGGCTATAAGGATAATAATCTCACCTGAAGTGGATGCTGAGGCTGTTATAGGCTGTAAATATAACACATAAACCCAAATTCAAAATAGTCGTAAGGTTCTTATTGATTAATTTTGAAATTTTGCTCATCTGAACTTCTGAAATAAATTCACACTGGGAAAATGCCCTTTTTATCTATAACATATATTAGGGTACCCAACAAAATAGTATTTGAAAAAGATCAAAAGACTTGTCACAAAATTTATAGGCCATGCCCTGGGACTGCCAGCCCCAGCGCCAGCCAAAAGGTGAAAACTGTTTCTTGTGTTCCACCCCTCAGACCTGCCTGGCCAGCGCAGGTCCCCAACATTTGCTGAACCTTCACGCCATGCCAGTGCCATCTGTCCCCTGGGATTCCATCCTTTACACTTAGAAGAAAGTAAGAAGCACAGGAAAAAGGGTGAAAGGAAATATCCTAAAACACTATCCATGCTTGTCTCTGGATGGAGGTATCCTGGGTGACTGAATTGGATATTTTTCATTTTCTTGTTCCTAAATCTTCTACAATTGTTGCTGCAATTGATGTTTTGGCCAAACACCTTTTCTGGCTACTCACTTTTTTGCCCCAATACTGGGGATTGAACCCAGAGCCTTCACACTGAGATCCATCCCCCGGCCTGGGCAGCTCTAGAAATGTAGAGCTGTCATGCAAAGCTGGTGGGAAGACCAGTACCTCTGCCCTGCACCCAAGCATCAACCCAGAGGCAGGCAGGCACCACACCCCTACCTTGAACTACTCAGTGCACACAAATGGGTGCAAAGGAATGACAGCAAAGTTTAAAAACAAAAGTGAACTTGGTGCGTCAGGCCTTGCATTCCTTTGACTACACTCACCATATCAAGCCAAATAGTGCATTATCCCAGCCTTGCCACTCTGGGTTGTGAGCTACTGCGAGCAAAAAGACAGGACTCCTTTGTAAGTAGCAAGGAATACTTTCAGTATAAGTATGTTCTAAATAGTGCATAAGACATTTTATTACCATTTTTTAATATTTTGTAGTAACTGTAGTATTGGATATCTTTCTAAAAGTCAAATCTAATTGGGCAATCTATATTTGACCTGGCAACTCTACCTTCCAGTCTGAGCCAATCGACACCATTTTAGAATATTCTTTTCGTTCATTTAGGTTGGATTTGGTTGATTCTTGTTGTTAATATGGTTTGGGGGCTTTGTTTGCCTGAGATTTAATTGGCTTACCTGCCAAATCTCTACACTGGGCAGCCTCAGCCTCCTCATATAAATAGTCACAGATGAGTAATAGTCACAGATATTTGCTCACCTTGCACAGGGTGAGTAACACGCTACAAGACGCCAAAGGAGTAGAATACAGGAAATGGAGTCCGAAACAAGAGAACCTCTGAGCAAAGCCAAAAAGGAGAGAAATAAGTTTCTTAGGGAACATCTTCTGTCCTTTCGGGGAGCACCTGGACACATAAGCTGCCATTTAGAACACTATATTGTATGTATATGACAATCAATTAAATACTTAATATGCAAAAAGCTTCAATAAATGAGAGAAGCCTATCAGCATCTAGCAGAAGAATGATCAGACACACATTGCCATGTAGCACCACCACCGTTTATTAACTCTGTGTCTCTGGCCAAGACCCTCAACCTCATCAAGCATCAGTCCCCCTTCTTAAACACAGAGCATAGCGTCTACTCGTGGGAGTAATGCAAGGGCCAAAGGAAATATACATCCCAGAACCTCTCAGCACTGGCACTGTTTCTTCAATTAACAACTCTGTGCTTCATCATCTCCAAAGAAAAATATATACTAGTAAGCAAAAGACAAAGGGGAAATTTCTACTTTATGGAAATAAAACATGACAAATTTAAATTAATGGAGATATTTCGAGGTAAACGGATGCATCTTGAGACCATACCCTTAAGTGAAATAAATCGGACACACGTGTTTAAATACTGCATTGTTTCTCTGGTGTGAGAAACTGAAAGTGTAAATAAGGACTAAAATGTATCACACTGGGAAAAAGAAGAAATTGTGCAAATGGGAAGGGGAACAAGGGAGGGGGAGGGGGAAAGGAACGGAGGGATGAGAGAAAAAGAATAGAAGGAAAAAATAGAAACAAAGCTTTTGTAAATAAGGAAGAAGGAGGGGGTGAAGGGAGGGGAGGGAAACAGGAAAAAAGAAGCAGCAAGATATATCATGTACAGGTACAGATCCCCTATGATGAATGTTATAATTATGTATACCTGAAATGTAACATTACAATAAAAAAATTAAATAAAATTAAAATTGCAGTGAAGCACCATACTTTACATATGAAATTGACAATGGTTTTTAAAATGTTAATAACAACATTATTTAAAGCTTCAAAAGATGTTCATAAATATTCAGCAAGTATACAACAGTTAAGCAGACAATAAGAGACTAGTTAAACATATTAAAAAATAGCTAAATAAAGTATGGAATTTTTAAGCAAATATGGGAATAATTAAAGAATCATGGAATTCTTTATGTCAGACATTTTACAGAGTCACATTAAATGAAGTATTATGATCTAGAAGAAGAACATTTAGTGATATGGAAAACATTCCTAATCAGTATGTTCAAAATATCATGTAGAGTTGAATTATATTTGGATATATGGCTGTGGATGCAAATAAAGATTAGAAGAAGGTACATAGAATATTAACAGAGTTATCTGTGGGTAGAGGGTGGTTACAGCAAATGTTTACCAAATGTTTACCTTCTTTGTCCTTATTTCCATATCCTCTATAATGATTATACAGTACTTCTGTGATTAAAAAAAATATTGTTAGTTTACACATTCAATACTGAAATACTGGAAGCGAACACAGTTTAGATTGCAGAATGCTCAGTGCGTGTGCACAGAACAGTCTCCTTCCTCCTGTTCACCTCTTTCTTCATCTTCTCTTCTCTCTTCTTTTCTCTCCTTCTCCCTCATTTCCTCTCCTTCCCTCTACAATCCTTTCCTCCCTTCTTCCCAGGGAGCATGGTAGGCTCTGGCTCGGGCGCCGCCTTCAGTGAGCATCCTGTCAAAGCCCTGGTAAGGGGAGGGTGGGTACCGGCTCTTGCTGCTCCATTTGAGATGCTCAGAGGCACACTGTCCATTAGAACTGCTCCTTCTCCAGCCCCTTGCAAATGGCTCCTTTTCTTCCCGAGATCCCACCCTTAGGGAAGGAGGGCCTATTTTAGTTTCAGAAATATCAACAGAATTCAAGATGGACACAACTAAGCCATTTCCTCTAAACTTTTATCAGTATCCAGTGAGTGTATTCATGCATTTGGATCCCAAAAAAATGTAGCAAGCACCAAAATTCAGATTCGTTCGTGGAGCGCTCAGTGAGGGGATGATGACACTAAGTTACAGTACTCTAAGCTGCAATAAGATTGCTGTTGTATGCAGATGCATGCATAGTGTAGTGAATGCCAGGGAATAAGGAAAGATGTGCAAGCATCTGAGAAGTCTTCCCATGGAGATAGCCAAGACAGACTGGAGTTTGCAAACAAGGAAGAACATTCCAGACCAAGGCAACAGCACACCTCAAAACCACCACCCTCAAGACTATGGCATATCTAGACCCCTACAGGTATTTGATGTGGAAGTGGAGGGAGTTGTATTGAGCGGCCCGTGCAGAGCCCTGACTGTGGCTCTTGTGAACATCTGCATCCCAGCATCCCTGTGGAGTGATATGATGAGAGTGCCCAGGATGAACAGTCCATCTCAGCAACCCTTTCCCCTCCTCCGTACTGCACAGGAAGAAATGCACCCCAAAACCCCAATCTTACTGCAGAGGAGTTTGTCCAATGACCAGGCCAGACTAGGCCAAAGGAGGCTTTACAGCCCCCAGAGCTCCACGGAAGAGCTGCCCTATTTCTTGCCTTGCTAAGCCTGATTCAGGCTTCCTCCTTCTCTCTGCTCATCACTGAAGCGGCCCCCACCACCACCCAGCCCTGAGGAAGCATGCAGTCAGGTGGGCACAAGCTCAGGAAGGAAACTGGTCTTCCCCAAAGTTAGTCCGTAGGATCTGTATGGCTTGTCCTAGACCTGCCCTAGCTCCCAGTCTTGGACCCCAAAAATATATTTGTCTGGAAGTGGCTAAAGGTGATGCCCCTGTCCCCATCGGGCAGAGCCTGTAGCTCGGGGCTCCAGAGGTCAGTTAGTGGCCTCTGTCACCAATCCTCACACCAGGAAGGTGGCCAGGAAAACCTGTGCACACCTTGGGGTCCACCCAAGACAAAACAGGCCTTGAGCCACTTATGGCAACTCAGAGAAAACAAAAAAGGAGCAGCACCTCCATGAATTCCCTGCCTGGACCCATGCTGGTCTCTTTAAATCCCACTGCAATCTCAGAAGGCTGACAGCGCCTGAAACAAAAGCCTCACCGATCCCTGGAAGACGACTTCGGTGAAAGTAGAGCTCATTTCAGAAAATCAAAGCAAAGAAAAATATTGAATACAATTCAGAGGCATAATGCATTATTATGGGCTTTTATGGATTTTATGTATAATTTCATGTAAAGTTAAGAGGCTGAAGCGATCTCTTACATTCAGCTGTATTATCGGCCCAGCACCAAACAATGTTCCACATCTTATTATGTTCACAGTTGACACACTATTAGAGAAATGTGCAGCTGTCTTACTCTGCTATTCATTTCCTCATTACTATTTTATAAATATATGATTAACAGTTATTGCAGCTGCCTAATTCACATTTATTGCAAATGCAACCCCACAAATGAATGCTCAAAGCAAAGAGATGTGGTTTTAGAGTAATTTAAATTTTACAGTTCCATTTACCCTGCTTTTTAATTTACTGTATAATGACCCTATTAGAATAAAGCACATCTGGAAGTTCTTTGGGGAACATTTAATTTTCTGTGGCTTCAGTACTAACAGAACTTGTACCATAAAGCCCACAGATGCCTAGAAGACTGTACAAATTTCCACATTTTATGCCAAGATGCCGGTTAATTGTACAGATGAGACAATTACAGCAATGCGCAAAGACAGGCTTCTTGGTGCTAAAAAGTGAAGACACTGACCCAGGACCTAGCTCTTTCCAAAGTTTCCACATCAAAACCCTGAAATGAGCTTGTCTGCTTTTTTATTTCCTTTCCAGGAAAAAGGCCACATCAGAGTGTGCATTCTCCCCAGTCTTCTCTTGATTTTTCCAAGCAGCTTTCTGGGGAACCCAGTTTGTCTCTAACCAGGTGTAACTGAAGGCCTGGCGACTGCAAAGCTCCAGAGGCCCGGCCTTGTCTTCATCAGCCAGGAGGCCACGGATGCCGCCAGCTTCCAGGATGCCACATGAACAGAATCATCCTGAGTATTCAAAATTGATTTGAATATTACATACAGACCACTGCAGCGGAACTCATGTATGAGGAATAATGTGAATCCATTGCCATTGATTAGCTAATTTATGTTCTACAACTAATCGAAGCACAAATCTCATTAGCCACAGGTCAGTAAGGCTCAGAGAGAAAAAGACAATCATTTTGGTAGCCTAGTTGCCTGTAAAGACACAATTAGAAGCCGACGGTTTTCTGGGCTTCTCCGACTGTCCTCCTGTGTCTCAAGCCGGCTGTGAAGGGAAAGAAAAGCACATCTGCCCCGTGGTTCTCCTGGCCACTGGAAAAGGGATCTTCATATTTAATGATCCAACGTGCTTCTTTTATTTTATGTAATAATAACAGTGACTTTATTGCTTCTAAATGTACACAATTCCCATAAGCTGCTTAGAGCCAGCGTATGTGCTAGAAGCACAATGCTAGTTGTTACTTTTCCATATTTGAAGGGTTCGGAAAATGTAAGCTATCATGAGGTAGGGGCCGAGTGGCCAGGGCTTTCCACATTCTAGTGTTACGTGCATTGAAACCCTCTCTTTGTAAAGCACAGGAAAGTCATGCATGATCCAATTAAGTTTTGCAATTAAAATGCTCCTGCTGCCCACTGACGATCATCTTCTCTTCTTGAGTCCACACTCAGACCAATTTGGGGCAGAACTCTTTAGTCTTAAATACAGAAGATGATGGAAAAGCAGCAGAAGGAAGGAGCAGAATCCTGTTTTAACCTCGTGATTAGAAGTAAAATCCTGATACTGATCAAATTAAGGTTTCTGGCAACAAGCTTCTGCTAAGCCCAGTTGGAGATTTCCACAGAATGGCATTTCAAAAATGGTCTTAACAGGGTCAGAGAAGCCATGAAGCAAGGCTCCGTAGGCTTCTGCTGGCCAGGAGATCACACTACCTTTGTCATAAGACAATGGGTCAACCTGGGACTTTTGCTAAATGACTGGAACAGAACCCAAACTGAGATTTTCTGGATAAACAAATAAGAAAAGTACACACTGGGTTTCAAATGTTTTTATGGACCCATTATTTCCAGGTCATTGCAACACCATAGTGGGACCAAAGAGGCATTGCTGTCAGTGGTCTGTGCACAGTTCAGAGTGTTGATCAGTGTCCCATTGAGACAATGGACTAACCACATTCCTTCAGGTCCATCACACCAAGGACAGGACCTTCGTTTTTCTTTGTGGTACTAGGGATCAACTCCAGGGGCACTCTTCATCATCCCCAGCCCTTTGCATTTTTTTATTCTGAGACACAGGGTGTCACCTAGGCGGGACTCAAACTTGTGATCTTCCTGCCTCAGGCTCCAAAGTGCTGGAATTACAGGCATGTGCCACTGTGCCCAGGCAGGGCAGCGCATTTTGAACGTGACCAGAAGAAAAAGGTGCAGGGTGAGAACAAGCAATACAGTCACCCACATAGTCTCCCCAGTTGGGCCTCATCCTATTGCCATAGGGCAGAACCTTCATACAGTCCCTAAAATTGAAATACATTTTTAATTTCAATTGGAAATACTCTTGAACTATGAGAATGTATAAGACCAGCTCCTTGACTCAAAACCACCGTTCTTGTAACTTAGGAAACAGAACATACCAGTGTTTCTTTCCCACAGCTCCACGTTCTTCTAGACAGATAAACTAAATTAACTTCAGTCTTTCAGTAGGAAGAGAAATTCCCAGAGAGGGCAACTGATGCCCCTGGGCAGACGCTTCTGGTTCTGTTACCCGTATGTGTTCATACTTGAAGAACAACTGCTTCCATAGCTAGGCTCCCTCTTTTCCAGGATGTGGCTGGAGGTGTTGGGTCTTGGATGGAGCTTGCAAGCTCTGCTCTCCTGGGCGCCTTCATTCACATCCTTTCATGCCATTGGGTCTCTTCGGTTACCCCATGCAGAAGGCCCATCCACCCACTTCCCAGGAGCCAGCTGGAAACTGGAGCGGCAGGATGCCTAGTCCCAGCCCTTCTATTTTTTACCTTATTTTCATATTTGTTTTTAATTACGCATATAATGAATAATTAACAACAGAACAATTTCAATACTGGTGATGCTGCCTATATTTTCCATCCTAACTCATCTTCTTCTGTCTTCTAAAGAGGTAGAAGGATCCTGAACTGTGTGCTTATAGTTCCATTATCTAAACAACAACTTTTAGAGGCACTGCAGTTTTTTCGTTTTTGTTTTGTTTTGTTTTGTTTTGTTTTAACCAAGAACGTGTATTGGTACATTGTATACATAATGATCACATTCATCGTGGTTAATTTGTACCTGTACATGATATATCTTGGTTCCCCCCACCACATCCCCATCCCTCCCTTCTATTCCCCCACCCTTCCCTGTTTACAGCAAGTTTATTTAGAGAAGGGGCACTGGGTTTTGAGCTTTACAGAAATGACACGTCACTCTAGATTACATCTGTAAGTTGCTTTTTTCATTCAGCATTGTGTTTCAAAGTTCCACACAGGTGGTCGTAGTTAGCTGTTGCTCATTTCATTTTCGTATGTATAATATTCCACAGTGTGTTTATTCATCCTATTTTCAGTGGACATTAGTGGTGACAGGGTTCAGCTTTTACTCACAGAGCTGCTATGAGTGTTGTCATCACATTCTCCCGCCACACAGGAACAAGAGTCTCACTCGAGTATATGCTCAGAGTGGGTGGCTGGATTATAGGGACAGCATGTGTACAGCTTTGTGAGACAATGCCAGTTTGTTTCCCCAAACCATTTTCCACTGTACTTTCCCACCAGCAATACACATGAGATTCCATTCTCCACATCCTCACCTATGTATGTATGGTCAGACTTAACTCTGGTCAGCCAAGCAAGCACCACTGGGCATGGTGGTACATGACTGTAACCCCAGCTAGTTGGGAAACTGAGGCAGGAGGATCTGCAAGTTTGAGACCAGCCTGGGACAATTTTGCCCAACACTGTATTTTTTAAAAATTATGCCTTCGTGGTTTTAATTTGCATTTTTCTGATTTAAAATGAGGTTGAACATCTTTTCATATGTTAATTGACCATTCCAGGTTACTCTTCCACAAAATGTCTATTCATGTCTTTCGGCTCTGTTTCTATTGTTTTCTTTCTTATTACTCCCCAATTGTCTACATTCTAGATACTAATCTTTTGTTATGTATGTTGCAAATATCTTGTCCAAGTTTTCTTTGAAAGAAGTTCTGAATTTTAATGTAGTCTAACTTATCCACTTGTTTTTCTTTTCTTAAGAAACCTGAGATCATGAAATATTCTTCTCTATTTTCTTCTTTAAAATGTTTGAGTTTTGCCTTTTGTATTTAGTTGATCTGGAAACAAATTTCATGTACAGTGTGAGGTAGGGATTCTATTTCCTTTCTTTGACGTGACTAACCAATGCTCCCAGCATTTTTATTGAGTGATCCAGTCTTTCTCACAATGCACTGCAGTGCAACTTGATGGCTGATCTGCTTCTGGGCTCTGTATTTGGTTCCACTAGATTTTTGTCTATTGGACCAGCACTCCACTGGTCCAGCACTACACTGTGACTTTGTATATAGTTTTATAATCTACCCTGACATTTAATAGAGCAGACATCCCCCTCTGGGCACATACAACTTATTTGGCTATTTTCACAGGTTTGTTTTCCAGTAGCAAAAAAGAGGAAAAAGAAAAGGCAAAGAAAGTAGAATGGTAGCTGATTTCTATATACTAGGAACTGTGCTAAGAATCTGACACATATTGTGCCATAACTCCATAATAGTCCTGCAAGATATATTTTTTCTAGATATATCTTTATTTTATAAAGAGCTCAGAATGGTGTGATAACCTGCCAAATTTGTATACCAAATAGACAACAGAGATACAAACCCTAACACAAGTCAAGTGGACTCTCGAGTCTACAGTCTTAGCGTTTCTCCAAGAAAGCCCATCACTATGGTCTGGACTTACACAGATCCTTCTCTACCCCCCACCTGCAAACTGCAGCTTGGCATCTGAGGCTGGGCTTTAGCTTGAGTGTTGACAGCACTGACCTGGGCCCTCAGCCCGTTAGACACGCTCTCCCCTAGAATGTGCCATTAGCCTGACTAACTAGCCTTTGTTGGGCATTTCTCTCTAATTGAGAAGCATTTTCTACTCAACATGGATTGCAGGTGGAGGAGGGGCTAGGAGGTAAAGTGGAAGCTATTTCAGACAAGATTCAACTTCCTACGTACAGCTTCTGCCAAGCAACTCAAGAATGCCTGCAAGGAAAGGGGCACTGTCCTTTTCTGATGAGAGCGGCTGAGCTCTCTGTGCGCATAATAAACCCAATGAGCCTGGTGGATTCACTGGCTTTAATTATGAGGTGAGGTTAAATATGTTTTGTGGACAAAAGCAATGATAGACAGGTCTTTCATACAAAAGATTTTGGCTCATTTGAGATTTAACATTTTTTTAATTTAATAATTTTTTTTTTAAAAAGCCATGATTGCAAAGGTCAGATCTAATTCCACTGCCTATTAAGAGCTGCCAAACCCGAGGCTGCAGCTTGGTTAGCTGAGGATGACGCAGGTCAGGGGAAGACAGCTGGCTGGGGAAGGGGCAGGCTCCTCGTGTGACTGTGGGCTCAGGCGAGGACCAACTATATCAATTAGCACTGGTCTTCTCTGGCCAGTTCTGGAGGCAAATGGTAATTTATTTTTCCTGTTTCATCACCATGTAATCCCCTTCAGTGGACATCTACTGTCCTCACTTCCTTTGCCAACTGCCCTGTCTGTATCTGTGTCTTTATTTTTAAATAGCATTAAAACCTAACATTATATTTCAAAACATCAATGGAAAATATGAATCCAGTCTGGAATGTCCAGATACTTGATCCTTCTTTCCAACAAAGAAACAAGACCACCCAAAAACAGGCAGTACCATAAGTACACATGTCGACATGCTCTTAGCCATGGGAAAGTCAGTGCAGAAATCAGAGAGATCACAGGAGATGGGGCTGGGAGATCCACCCCTCCAGCAAGCAGTGCCATGGCTCCTGGGTTCTCCGGGTCTCATTCAGAGATAAGGACAGGGAAGCCAGGGGGCACCCATCAGGTGCCCAGGTCATGTGACAGTAAGGCCAGGCCTGTAAGTATAGTCAGGCCTCTACCTCAGCCCCTCCTTGTTCATCTAGAGCGCTGCTCATGGAAAAGGCCGATTTCTAGAGGAAAAGCGAAGGCTCCCAAGACTCTGAACATGGGCTAGGCCATAACCCCCATTGCCCAAACTCTGTGGCATCACTCTCCACTCCTTGCCCTTGGTTGCTTGCACTAAAAACCCAGTTCTCTGTTCTCTAGGCTGGGCCACAGGCTTTAATATAAAAGACATTTTAAAATAGTCAGGTCCAAGAATCCAAATGCTCAGAAAGCTCACTTAAACAAAACTCTGCAAAATACCATCCGTGATAAAATGAAATCCATCGCAGCACACTACCACAGGGGTTTGCTTTGTAATGACTGCCGCAACCTCTCTGCCTCTGGGCTTGCACTGAGCTTGGGGGGATTCAGTCTCCTCTGAATGTGCTCATCTCACCTTCATGGCTCTCCTGCTGAAAGGCCTCCATTGCACTGGGCCAAATCTGCTAACCTTAGCCAGCACCTAGGACGCTCCAGGACTGACCAGCCCTGCTGCCACTCCCTCTCCTCTGGGTCCAGCCACACGTGCATGTTCTCTCAGAGTCCCAGACCTCACCTTGGAGCCCACATGCCACTGCTGCTCCAGTTAAAGCCCCACCAACTTTACTCAGGTGGGCCCCTCAGGGAAGTCATTATATCTCCTGTACTTACTGGGTTCCTAGGAGATACCAAAACTATCTACTTTCATTCTCAACATTCCCAGGTGGATGCATTTAAGAAGAACTGAAGCCAAGAGATGCAGGGCGATTCATCTGCTGCCCACAATTAGCCAAGACCAAGCCAGGATGCAGAGATGCGGCAGGGTTGTCCCTACTCACCGCCTGGGATGGGGCTCTTCCCGGACCCCCATCTGCGCTGAGTTGTACTCTCTGGTTGACCACTAGAAATGAATCCTCTAGGAACAAGGGCTTCGCTTCATTGTCTTTGCTCTCCCAGCTCCTAGATGACACCTAGCTCACTGCATTTGCTCAATTAATACATGCAAAAAGAATGAAGGAACCATTAGTAAAGATACTTATTGTAAATAGATTTATTATCCAATAGCCACAAAAGAATCCTGCAGAGACACAAACTGAGTTACTTTGGAGAGTACCATCTGTACAATACACATAGGGACACAGCCATTCGGTGCTCCAGTCCTGGTGTATGAATTGAGGGGATTGTCCTTGGCAAGGTTTTGTCCCCTCCCACTCACCTCTTGTCACCAGCAAGTTTCTTGGCTAATTCTCAGTGCCATTAGCTATATAATCAGGGCCTAAATTTGAGTATCCTATTAAACATATTATTAGAAAGATAAATAGGTTGCCCAATTCAATGTGTTTTGAGGCACATGGATGTAAATTACATTTATCCAGATGTTTAGCAGGTCCGTGCCAAACCATTTAAACATAAAACAGATAAGTTCCTTAAGCCTAATTTTCAGCTTCCCAAGGATCAGTCTTCAGCAGATGGCTAGGCAGATGAATGCTGGAGAAAAATTAAGGGCTGTCTGTATCTTTCAAATTGACATGGAGAGCAGTTGGGTTCTGCTAGAAACTAAGAATGACCACAAAATGTAATTATGATTGTAATGAGAATGGGTTAAGCTTAAACTATTTCTCATTTTCATTGCAGTCACTGCCACAAGATGGAGTGGAGATTAATGCCAGGCCATTTCCTGTGCTTGTTATACCCTTTATCATTAGAATAAAACATCATAATTTGAGCATCTCATGTATACTGAGAAGGATGGCCAGGGAGGAGTGGCCAGGGCCCTAGATAAGTCTCCATGTTCTGCTGGGCTCCTCTGTAGTTGGCAACCACCAAGGAATTCAGGCTCGATTATGGCAGGAACATAGCAGGGAGATGGAAGGAAAAGAAAGTAGATAGGTGGTGGGACCCACTCAAAGAGGAGGGCCCAGTTATGAACTTTCCCAGTCATGGAGGGCTTGGGAAACCGTGCTGAGTGAGGAGGGTCACCATTGATCTAGTTGCCAGATGGGGTAGTTTCAGAATAGGGTAAAGGGGATAGAACTGGGAAGGGCTGAAGGAAAGCAGGGTAGCACCATGGTCCATTGAGGCACAGGGCAGGATCTGATACTGTGCTTGTGGAGCCTGTGGAGGGGAATGAACTGGGACCACAAAGTCCAGAGAGGTGCTCAAACTTTTTACGGGCAGATGAGCCAACACTACTCTCAAGCCAGTGGAGCAGAGAATTATGTGGATTCCTTGAGATGTCTGGGGAGGGGTTTCCTGAGTTGTTCAACAGAACCCATCTAGGCTGTCAAACTCAGTTTGTATTCCCTAATGATTACTGACATTGAGCTTCTTTTTATGTGTTTGTTGGCTATTTATGTATCTTCTTTGGAGAAATGTCTGCTCAAGTCTTCTGCCCATTTTTTATCTAGGTTGTTTGGTTTTTGTTGTTGAGTTTTATTTATTCTAGATACCAGACTCCTGCTAGGCATACGATTTGCATTCGGTGCGTTGTATTTTCACTTTTAAAATAGTGTTTGAAGCACAAATGTTTCTAGTTTTGATGAAGCCCATGTTATTTTTCCTTTGGCTGTTTGTGGTTTTGGTTTCATATCTAAGAAACCATTGCTTACTTCAAGATCACATAGATTCATAGCTATATTTTCTTCTGAGAGTTATATAGTTTTAGCTTTTACATGTAAAGATTTACACTTATCCATTTTAAGTTAATGTTGTATATATCGAATGAGATAGGGACCCAGCTTCATTCCTTGCATGTAGCTATCCAATTTTCCCAGCACTGTTTGTTGGAAGAAAAAACTATTCTTTCCCTCACCAAATGGTCTTAGCACTCTTGTCAAAAGTCAAGTGAGTTGGGGTTGAGGATTTAGCTCAGTGGTTAGAGTGCTTGCCTAGCAAGCTCAAGGCCCTGAGTTCGATCCCCAACACCAAAAGAATAAATAAATAAATAAAAAGACAACGAGTTATTTCTGAACTCTCAATTCTATTCCATTGATCTATAGTCTTATACCAGTATCCCACTGTCTCAATTATTGTTGCTTTGCATTAAGTTTTGAAAATGGGAAACATGAGTCCTTTGACTTTTATTCTTTTCCAAGACTGTTTTTGGTTATTTTCTTAAAAGATTGGTCTGAGTCTCTCAAAATTCCATATGAAGTTTGGGATCAACTTGTCAATTTCTGCAAAAGCGTCCTCAGGGATTTTGATAAGGCTTGAACTGAACCTATAGAGCAACTTGGAAAGAATTACCTTCTTAACAGTATTAACTACTCTAAGTCATGTGCATGGGATGTCTTTCATTTATGTGGGATGTCTTTCATTTATGTGGGGTGTCTTCAATTTCTGTCAATATTTTGTAGTTTTCAGCGAACAAGTCTTACAATTCTTTGGTTAAATGTATTTCTAAATATTTTACTTTTTTGATGTTAAGTGAAATCATTTTCTTAATTTCAATTATAGATAACTCATTGCTAGTAGGCAGAAAGACAATTGATTTTTGTGATCTTACATCCTGCAACCTCACTAAACTCTTATTAGCTCCAGTGGTGTGTAGGAGGAAGAGGTACCTTATGACTTCCTACATACAAGATTATGCTTTCTGCAAATAGAGATGGTTTTGTTTCTTTGCTATTTGGTACTTTTTGTTTCTCTTACCTAATATGTTTTCATTGCATTATCTTAGAATTTGTCCCCTGCAACTAAAGGATGAGATACTTGTCTTATTTAACTCATTTCCCAAGGCCTGGTTCAGGACTTGATCAGCAATAAATGCATAATAAATGGATGTAAGAACTAAGGACTAAGATTTTCACTTTCAAAAAAGATGAAATTTTTTAATTGCCTTGCCAAACATCATGTGCTTTTTAAATCTTTAATCGAAGCATAATATTTTTACATATTTATGGGGTACAGTATGATAACTTGATGCATGTATACAGTGTATAATGATCAATCAGGGTAGTTAGCATTTACACCTCTTCAAACATTTACCATTTCTATGTGTTGGGACCTGCCGCACTCTTCTAGATATTTTAAAATATGCAATAAATTCTGACTATATTTACTCTACAGTGCTATAAAACACGAGAACTTATCTCTGCTATCTAGCTGTATTTTGGTATCCATTATCCATCTCTCTCTGTCCTCTCTGCCCTCTACCTTTGCAGCTCCTAGTGACCACAGTTCTACTCTCTACTTGTACAAGATCAATATTTTTAGCTTCTGCAAATACGTGAAAACATGGAGTATTTATCTTTTTGTGCCTGAACTACTTCACGTGATTTTGGTGTGACAAAATAAGAAGTACCAAACATCCCTGTGACATCCTCTTATCCCAAAATAATTTCATTAGAGATAATCCTATCTTATAGAACATACAGGATATAAAAGTACAGGTGCCAAGTAGTGAATAGCCGTGGTATGAGCTGCCTTTAGATGCTGAGGGCCTCCATCCTACAGCCTCAAGCCCCTGAGTTCTGGCACCACACAGATGAGGTCAGAAGAGGAGCTTCAAGTGAGACCAGACCCTAGCTTGGCAGATACCTTGATTGCAGCTATGTGAGCCTGAGCAGAGGCTCCAGCCAAGTCATGGACACTGCATCATGGACACTGTTACACAACATATGGGTCCTCTTTGCTGCAACATAATACTCGATACCTCAATTTAAAGGAGAAGAGGTTTATTTTGGCTCACATTTCAGCTCACAGCTGGCTGGCTCCAAAGCAGAACAGCATGGAGAAGGGCATAGTGGAGAACAGCTGATCAGAGGGAAGCCAAGAGTGAAGGGAAGAGAAAGAAAGGGAGATAAACTCTCCTGGGCCACGCCCCCATGACCCACCTCTTTAACCAGGCCCCACCTCCTAACTGCGATTCATCTATAATGCCCCTATAATCCAGTCACCTCTCAAAGATTCTACCCATGATTCCATGAGGCTCCAGGGGGACATCTAGAAATAAACCATAACATGCTGCAATAGGACACTAACACAATGGCTAGGATCTGCTTTAAAATAATTTAGCAAGACAGAGTGGAGGATAGACAAAGCAAACATGGCAAAATCTCCATCATACTTAAATCTGAGGGATGAATATAGGAAATTATATTATACTACTCTGCCCACTTTCATGAAGAGTTGAAATTTGCCAAAATAAAAAAATGCTTAAAAGGTGCTTTCTTATACTACAATTTCCCTTAGGTGAGGGGCCCAGGCAATGCCATCTTCCACTGTCCCTCCAGCAACCAGCAGAGTGCCTGACATGTAATGAGGACTCTGAAAATAGTTGTTAGCTCACTTAATTGATATATTGTGTGTTTAGCTGGGATGCAATAATTTACAAACACGACAATATCCCTTTGCAGTTTGCAGCATCGAACCATTTTACAGATGCAAAAACTGAGGCCCAGAAGCTTGTGACTCAGTCATGTGACAGTCAATGAGACTAGGAGTCTGGTCTTTCGACTCCTGATTCAACATCTACTGGTCTCATTTGGGAGTGTAATATCTGCCATCCAGGATTTCCTTGGGAATTAAATAGCTGCTGTTTCATTTCGGTTTATCAGGAGAATTTATGCACACAGCCACAGTCATATCGAGACATCCTTTAGGAAATCCAGGCAGGCAGGTTAAATGTTAATTTCCTTCCTACTGTACCATTTTCTAACCTCCTTCCATGAATCAAAGTGAGTAAAGGGTTCCTCACTTACTGACATAAAACAAATTGAACAAATTACGTTACTTAACTGAGGAAGGACCAGTCACACCACTGATTCTGATCCAGCATCCACTGAGCTTTTTCTTCTTATTAACATTCATTTGCAAATGAGTTTGGATTCGTAATATAACGCTGCACTGATCTCATTAGCACACCTCACCACACGCCTGCATCCGGCTGTCTTCCTCTCAGGCACCGTGAGCCTGCCTGGCCAGGTGCTGTGAGGTAAGATACCACATCCTCAAAGCCATGAATCACAATCATCACCAGACCATGAATCAGAGCCCGAGGTAGAGGCATTTCTAACAGTGACATCAGTAACCCTGCAATGCTCAGAGTGCTCAGACGGAGCCATGCCAGACGTTAAAGAATTAGCACAGCCAGCTGCATATTTCTCTTGTGAAAAACGCTCGTTACAGAGAGCAGGAATTTGAAGCTCTCATCATCTGAGGTCTTTTTGGTTTTGCTGAGATGGGCTTTGGGGGGCCGTGGGGGTGCCCTGTCTCTGACTCCGAGTCCTGTATAGACACACACCGGCTGGTTATTTCTGGAAGGTGTGGGGGGTGATATGGACAGCTCAGCATGCTTCTGCTGAGGCTGGGGACAGGACAAGCTTCCCCAGGTCACAGCAAGTGCTGAGCGATCAGTAGCCCGAGGGAGGGATGACTCCACTCTATGCTTCACTAGCTCTGGAATGGGGGACTTCTGTTCACCTCTGTAAACTTGTGTGTACTAAAGGATAACACGAACCCATACTTTGTAGGATTTAATTAGATAATCCTTAAGCAGTTACATGAAAAAAAAAAAAAAAGAAAGAAAGAAAGAAAAAAAGAAACACACAGGCACTAAAAGTGCCTCCCGGGAGCCAGGCCCCACACAGGCTCACTCTGTGCCCCATCTAGTTTGCACAGCAGTGTGGCTTGTGAGTTGGGCATTATTAATCCCATTTCATGCATGGGGAAATTGAGGCTCACAAAGTAAGCAATACGGGAGCCTGGAGCCTAAGCCTGAAGTCTAGACTGGTGCATCTCCGAAGGCCCTGGACTTTTCTGTAGGTGACACAAGGTCCCAGGAACTTCTTGTCACTGGAGGAATGAATTTCTGCAGAGGAGTCAGGGAGATAACAAATGACATTTGCAGTTCCCATCACTAACTTGCTCCCTCAACCTTTCGCAACTCCATGTGACTTGAGGGACAATCAGCGGAGAAGAACTTTAAAAAGCCACTTTAAATTTCAGACCAATTCAATTTTGGAATATCACTCGTGAGGTGCCGCTTCCCTACGAGATTTCTAAATGACTCATACTCTTCTTTGTCCATTTCAGTGGAAATGAATGTTGCCGCTAACATTTGACATCAATCGCCCAATCACATGTTGTCACATCATTACTCAGCTCTGACACAAAGGCAGAAGAAAGAGATCTTGACTGAAATGATGCTCTGGGGCAAGGAACCAATTCAGGGTCTCTGGCAATGGCAGAATAGGGAACAAAATGAAATTTGGCTAAAGAAGCACTGGGTAATAGGTCCTACGAAGGACAAAGTGGAATGAAAAGATTATGCTTTCTCAGAATGGCTCTTTGTTTCTTGTATGATTTTTAAAATTCTACCTTCATATTCATGTGGTTGTAGCACCATTGATGAGGCTGTCATTGGTGGCAACTGGCCACCACAGCAGAAATGGTGAGGTGCCTGTTTCTAGAGTTGAAGAACAGGCTAGATCCATCAGCACCTGTAACTTTAAAATCAGGCCTCCACACAACCTATACACATACTTATGAGGTATTAAATGTCTACTGCCACGAGGAGAGAGAGGAATCTTCTAAATGAAGACCAGGCCAACCTTCTGGTGCCGGATGCATGCAATTTGGTGACCAGAACAGAATAAGAACTTCCAGGACTCAGAGACACCTGTGGACTGCGGTGCTGGGAGAGCAAATAAGAGGCTCCTGGGATTCAAAGAGACACACGTGAGAGGCATGGGGGTCACAGGGCTTTGCTGGCTTCTCAACTCCCATTTTTGCCTGGCAGGTGCTAACTTACATGGGACACATTTCTCCATCGTGACCCAGCTCTGAAACAGTATTATTGGTAGGCCCTGTACAATACTGGCAGGAAGGGAGCAGGTGGACCAAGGATGCTAATATTCATGGAAAAAGCAGCCGGCACCTCACTCCTGCTTTACCATCTGAAAGAGAACTCCCAGATGCAGGTGTACAGCCCATACTCTACCTGTCACTGTGGTGAGACAGCCCGGCTCATCCCCATGAGTCTTCCTTCATTGTTTACGTAAGACACGTTGAACATTATTGACAGCAGCAGGGTGGCATTAAGAGAGGGCAGGGTCCCAGCAAGGAAGGGTATTTTTCACATTAACTCTCATGGGCCTGCTCTCCCTGTGTAAGTCTTCTCTCTCCAAGTTGTATTTTCCTGGGGTGCAACCTTGCAATGACAGAGAGCCCCTGTGCTGTGCAACAGCAGTGAGAAAGGAAGTAGATTGCAAAAGTGGCAGAGATGGCGACAATAAAAATGGCAGGGCTCCATGGCAGAGAGGCAGGTATGAGACAAAGTTGTCAGCACAGAAGAGAAATGAGGAAAGTCTCCAGTCTAGGGACGTGTGGTCCCATTTACGGACCCATGGGGAAGGTAAAGACTGCAGAGGTGGGCACACTGGCAGACATCTGCCCCAGGAGACCAGGGCTTGGGAGCCGAGTCCAACTGCAGATACGGATGTGCAAATTTTACACAAAAAGGCAGTCGATGGTGCCTGTAATCATGCAAGTTTACCGAAGGAGACATGCAAATATTTATTTGGAACTATTTCTAAATGCGCATAAAGGACAAGAATTTAAATTACCCACAGACGTGAATGGAAATGTAATCAAGTCCCTTGGGAGACGGGAACTCTTGCCCTGATGGGTTCTTGTCAAAATATACACGGCCTCTTCTTCGTTGTTTAATTGGGTGGGCTAATCTCTTCTCTGCCATAGATTATTGGCAGGGGTTGCTTATTTTCCTAAAAGCCCTAAATTCAAATATGTAGGTTTGTGTTTGCCTGTAATTAGTGTGATGTATCTATTCAGAATAACTACAACATCCCTTCCTGGTAATGAAAAGTGATTAATTACCAATTACAACAAGTATCCAATTTCGTGCAGTTCACCACTGGGCTGGGCCCCTGAATTGCTAGCGCTCTAATTGCAGACATTAAAAGTTCTAGGTAATTATTGTTGAAAGATCAGTAATATTAAAAATATTGGCTGCAGCTATTATTACATTTTCTCTAAATGCACCCAAGACTTAAATTTATGCCTGAGCTACCAGCCATTTCATCAGGCTATTTCTGGGACTGTTTTGGAACAACTGGTTTTATTTCCCTTTATCAGAGACTATTACAACAACTCTATTAACAGCTCTGGGCTCCCCATTTTATAAAGCTTTCATTAAGTGAAACAAGCTAAAAAAAAAAATCAGTACTAGGTGCCTTCAGCAAAGTAGAGAGGTAATTATCTCATTTACAGATAACTACGTGCATTTCATTTTTCAAAGCACAAAGAGAAAACTAGCTCTAAATGACACTTTTTCGTACTCATTAAATTCACTAGAGAAAAATCAAATTAGGAGTTTTCAGTATAAATGCCACCGTGAACTCTGACAGTAGCTATCAACAACAGGGACATTTGAGAGAAAAGTCCTCACACCCAACACGGAAATCAAGGAAGAGTCCAGGGAACCAAAAGGTCTTTAGTGTGCTTTAATTTCAGTCCCCCACACCCCTAGGCTATACTTCTAAGTGACCGCTTTATCTGTGATCATGCCATGCCAACAAGCTATTTCTGGGTGTCCCATGTACACCAAATGATCCTGGGCAGCCCGGCATGGCCAGTTGCCAAGGCAGATGACCACGGCTAGCAATGTAGATGTGCAAAGACATCTAAGAACCAGCCATGGGAACCAGCAAGACAGGTAAATGCCACTTGGTGATGCCACTGTTGAGCTAACACAGAGGTGGGCACAAAAGGGGAGAACCAACGCCACAGAGAAAGAGAATGCAGAATCCAGAGGATGGGCTGCCCTAGTACAATCTTAAGGGTGAGTAGGAGTTGGCTACATACAGAAGGTCTGGAAGGACACCTAGCAAGAGTTAATACCCTTGCAGTGGGCACTGGAGCTTCATGATGCTCTTGGAAAGAGAGGAGATATTTTGGAGGCTAGGAAGCATCCATTCTGGCAGGTCATTAAATTTGGGGCTGTCTCAGAAAGCCTATCAGCCTAACTAAATAAACTGTGGCACATACCAAAAATGGCATTTAACCATATGAAATTAACATTTTTAGGGAAGTCTTTTAAAAGCAGGAAACAAAACTGTATAGTTTGTCTCAAGGAGGTAAAATCACATGCACAGAATGCAGAAAATGCCCTGAATATTAGCAAAGGTTGACCCTAGCTTGAGGGGAACAGATTTTCTCTTCTCCACAGCTCTCTGTAGCTCCCAACTTGTCCTTATGATCAGAAAGACAAAAGTGAAAAATCTACATAATAAACCCTAGCCAGGGCCTGGAATCCAGAGGACACAGAAAGTGTCTACAAAGGAGCCCTGGTGTTATCAGATGTACTCAGGAGAGCAGGCAGCATCTGAAAGCAAACTATAAATTTACAAATACGTTTTATGAGCTATATGTATTCTATAGTCACAAAGACTAAGAAAAGCTTCCCTTGCTGGGGCTGAGTTTGCTGCCCGGCCCTGCCCTCCCTGCTCTTCCCTTTCCCACCTCTTTCATAACTCAGCCCCACATTCAGGCCCAAAAGTCTCTGAAAGCATCATTCTAACACCACCTGGTTATAATCATGAGCAGTGATTGAGGGGACAGAATGGGGCTCTCCAGGATGAGGCTGGCCCTCCCAATAGATCAGAGAGCTTGTACCATCATGAGAACTTTGCAGGTGGAGTATCACTGGCATCCTAAGCATCCCGGAGCTCTGTGTGAAGGAAAGCATTGTTTGTGTGTATCCATTTGGGGCCCATCTATTGTGTATGTGGTTTTCCTTTTAATATGCTGTATACAGCAGGCAGGCCTGCTGCGAGGGAAACCAAGGCTATAAAATCCGATTGATTGATATGACCCATCACCATTTTTAGGGTCTGTTGCACAAACTATTTTGACAGTTGAGGCTCATAAATTAACAAGCAAGTCCAAAGTGACACAATGAAGAAGATGTTGTGGTCGCTTCAATTTAACCGCTGGGTGATTACTCAGAAACTCGGGGTGCAGAAGGCTACCTCCTTCTTTTGTTCCTGTTTAGCTGGAAGATAAATGTCGGAAACTAAAGACCCCGGGCACTCAATAATAAAAACCTTTTAGAGAGGAGAGCCTTGCACTAGTTAAAAGAAACCTGCTCCATTTTTCTAGGGGAAAAAATGGAACTAAGGTTTCCCAATGGCAGATATCAGGCTCTTTTATTGAGACTAAAAAGTGCAAAGCCATGAGGCGGGAAGAGAAGGGGGGATAAAAGGAGGAAGGGAGAAGAGAGGGAGAAGAAAAAGTGGGAGGGAAGGAGACAAATAAGGCTGGCAGAACCATTATTGAGGGCAGAAGAATAAATAGATGAGGAATTCAAGAGAACGAACATGAAGTTTTTGCATTCGGGAGACATCCTGTAACTTCCAAGGTGTTAGCAGGGTTAATAAAAAATGTGTGGCTCTAAATCCCCAACGAGTTATTTTAAGACTTCATAGCCCTGTGCTTGCTTGAAACAAATGGTGGCTGGAGTGTTTTAAGTGCTAAAGAGAAAGAAACTCAGATATGAGCAGGAGGCTTAAATCCCAAAATCCTATATCCACAGTATAGAAATATAGAGATATAAAATAGTTATATAGATATATGCATACATCATGGAACATAGTCTCCAAAATGGACTCTGTTTACATCCAAAAGCAATTATTGCCAAAGAACAAGCAAGGGCTTAAAAGATGGTCCTTCCCAGGGTGCAGTGAAAGGCACAATCTGTTAGAAGCGGTCACAAGTTAGATCAGCACTTCCATCTCATAATTGAGTAAAATGCATACTTTCTCCTTTTTCTTAGGAAAGTAATTCTCTGAGAAAAATAAAAAGTCAAGTGAATTGAGTTACCCAGGTACCATGGTCTCCTTTCAGCTGAGCAGGCATCACCCTGTATTTCAGCCCTAGCAACTTTCAAATTACTTGGAGAATTCATGGAATGTTTTTCAGTTTGACAGCTGTCGAGCCAAAAAGCGTGCTGCTGTGTAGGAAGTAAGCCCTCTGGAGATTTATTTTTTTAATGGATTGGAAATTAAAAGGGCTTCGAAATGCCCTTTAGAGACCCAGCTTGAGGAATTGGGCTGTGTCACAAGGAGACTTTTCCTTACAAGTGCTGAGAATTGGGACTGAAAGGGCAGGTCAGAGGCACTTGGATTGTGTCTACATGAAGCCAAAAGTGTTTGAAAAGTGAAAGATGCAATCAAGCCAGTAGGTTATTTTGTCTACACAACACCAAAATGCCAGCTTGGCCAGATGTCTTCTACCAAATCTGAAGTCACGGAAAAGGGACCAGAAAGGACCACTGAGCGATAAGCCAGAGTAGAGGAGGAAACTGAGGCATGGAACAGGACGGGAAGACTTTCTCAGGGTCTCAGGATCTCAAGAAGGGACAGAGCGGAATCCCATCCTGGGTACCAACAATCTCAGAGGGAGTCTCCAAAGTGATAGGCACTGACCCCAAATTTGACAGTTTCATGTAGGAGGAAGGGCCATTGGGTTGCCAGATTTAGCAAATGAAAATTCAGACGGCTTGTTAAATTTTAATTCAAATAAACATTAAATAATTTTTAGTATAACCACATCCCAAATACTCTATGGAATATATTTATACTCAAAAAAATTACTCATTGGGTACTTAAATTCAATTTAACTGGTCATCCTGTTTTCTATGTGGCAACACTGTGAGGAGACATTTCTTGGGGACAAGGACAGAGTCTGACGCATCTTTCTTCCCTATTTTACAGCGACCAGAGCTGTGCTATGAACAGAGCAGGCCCCAGCAGACAAACGCCTGAACTAACCGGGCAGATCGCATCAGTGGGCATAAATGCCGGCCTAAAGATCTAGGTTAGAGGCAAGGAAGAACCCACTAAAACAGCAAAACTCTCGAAGTACTAAAAGGCACAGACATAAGGAAGGAAGCTATTCATTTTAGAAGTTACATGGACCAGGTGGTTTCTACAGTCAGCTTCCAGATCATCCCTCGGGACAGGCATCGTTACCAGCTGAAGCTCACAGAGGAAGAGCCCGAGGCTCGAACCGAGCTTTCCTGAGTGGCGAGAACAGGGCTTTCCCAGGTGTGGCGACTCCTAGCACCTGCTCTCTCCTCAACGGTCTAAGAGCCGCAACCCTTCTGGAATGCGACTGTCTACACCGGGCACCACTCTAGGCATCAGCCAAATCTGGTTTTTGTTGTTAAGCAAACACTCTACCACTGAGCTACACATCCCCTGCCCTTTTTAAATTTTATTTTATTTTTAGATAGGGTCTCACTAAATTGTCCAGGCTGATCTCAAACTTGTGATCCTCCTGCCTCACCTCCTGAGTAGCTGGGATTATAAGCATTCACCACCACACCCTGTTCCAGGCACATACAAGTTTTATGCTAGGTAATCGTCTCAAAAACCTTTCATAAAATAGATTATTTTCCTCATTTTCCAATGTAGAAACTGCAGCACAGAGCAGCTAAGACACTTGCTCTGGGCCACACAGCCTGCAGCTACTCATCCGGCTCACTGATCGGCAGTCTCCCTGCTACATCACTCTCGTCACACCCTCATCACATGCCCTGCTGCTTCTACAGTCTCTCCCCACACAGACCTGCTCAGCGTTTGCAGTTTGGTCACAGCCATGACCCATCCAGCGTGCCGAGAAGAATGCAGAACAGAAACGATGCTCACAGGCCAACCGCTCTGGCTCCACAAGGGACCCTGACATGCAGGACAGCAGCGACTCCCCGGAAGCGGCTGGGCGTGGTATGTTACAGCCCAGCTCTGCAGGCTCCCTCTGGACAGACAGAATCTCCCCACTATGGAAGTGCAGACCTGGGTTTCCTGGGGATTTTGCCATCACTGCTACAAGCAAAATTTCACTTGAAGGTCATTGTCCTTTAATTGTCGTGCTTCTAAACAGAGAAACAATCTTCGCAGGCACGAAAAGGATGTGCCTCCTGCCTGTGCTGTCCGTGAATCCTGCTTGCCCAACTTGGCTTCTGCCCACAAGTAGAGCTGCCTTTCTGGATCCTACTGAGCTTGGACACTCCACAGTGGTACTGTGTTGCCATACGGCCCGAGGGTCCACGTGCCAAGGGGACAAGGCCGTCAGGGTAGGCCCATCTTCATGGGGCACACTAGGCCTCCCCAGAACACAGTGCGGTGCCAGAGGCAATTCTCGCCCTCGCCTCCCAAAAATGTGGTATGCAGAGCAAAACTCTGAAGACAGGTGGCTGTGTCCTCAGCCCGGGTCATCACCACCAGAGCAAGTCTCTCACCTCTGGGCCAGAGTCTCTCGTTTCACTCTCCTAACACAGATCGAGCACCCAGAAATAGCAACAGAAAATCAATCAAGAAATACATTCTACCTTCGAACACTGAACTTTGTTGAAGTAGACTCACCATCCATAAGGAGAGCTTACAACTGACAACCTGAAGACAATCTGCCCCTACCAAAAACACATCAATCCTACAATATTAAAGCTGTGGCATAGAAGAATAAGATACAGAAAAATAGCACTAAGCAGACCTTTGAGAAAATGTGTATGAGATGGAAAATATATTCATTTCTGCATTCAAAATTACCCTCTGAGAGGTCGAGGGATATTTTTGTTGTGTTTGGCTGACATGTTTTTTGTGTTCAGTGGAGTAGCGTCATCCTTACCTGCTCAGGTGTGCTACCCACAGGGATCTAAGACCCAAACTCACAGCTGCAGACCTACTCCATGCTGAGCCCACATCAGACTCCTACTTCCAAGCTCTAGTCACCATGGCAGCCCCCACTCCGGCCCACCCGCTCCTGACTGATGGCCCCTCAGAGGCTGGAGTGCAGCACACCAGAGTGGTACTACCACAAAACTCGGCAGGTATCAGGACACGCTGCTGTACACCAGAAGCCGGGCCCAGGATGTCTTTCAGGCCAGGAAGCCCACCACCGGACTTTCTCAGCCGCTCTCCAGCTCACACTTGCCCCATGGGTGGAGGAGGAGGCGCTTTAGGCATCTGTGCTAGTGCGCCATGGCTGCTTTCACAAATTTCCACTAACAGGTGCTTTAAACAAGAGAAATCTACACTCTTACCGTTCTGCGGGCCAGAAGGTGAAATCAGTATCACAGGGCCTAGGGCAGCGGTGGCGAACCTCCGGCACACATGCCACAGCAGGCTCTTTGTATCGTGGAAAGCTCTGAACGGTCCACCATCACTGGCCTAGGTCAAGGCGTCAGCAGGGCTATGCCGGCCCTGGAGGCCTGAGAGAGCCCATTCCTTGTCTCTTCTAGGCCCCAACATCCGCCTCACCTTCCCTTCTTCTCTCTGGTCTCTGTCAAGTCTCCCTTCACCTGTCTCTTTTGAAGAAAGACACCTGTGGCTGCATTAGGGGCCCACCTGGAAAATCTAGGCTAAGCTCCCCATCTAGAGATCTTAAAGGCACACCTGGAAAGACCCTTTCCACACAGAAGGCTACACCATGCACAGGTTGCAGAGATGAGGACCTGATGATCAGTAGGCTGCGACAAGCCTCCCTGGTGCCCAGGCCACAGAATGTGTTTCCTCCTGCTTTGCCCAGGCACCACAGCATCCACTCCTCCCCTGTGGTTTGTGCAAAGCAAAGCTCTCCCAAGTAGTCAGTCAAGTGGTTGGTTTGGCGGTATAAACACACTGGCCCACTCCCAAGCCAAGGATCCAGGGAAATCCATGATATGGTCTGCCATCCTGAGCCCGCAATCAGACTGCAACCCTAAGCTCAACCTCCAGATAATTAAGAGAAACCCAGTGAGTCTTTAGATCTTAGAGGGAAAACTGTTAAATAGGAAGCGGCTGCTACCAGCACCAACTCCAGGACCCTCGCGAGCCCACTGAGAAGATGAGGCGGGGAGGCAGGTGAACTAGACTGCCCCAGGGCTGGAACCTGCACCCCGGGAAGCTGAAGAGAAGAGGCTGGAACCTGCACCCAGGAAGCTGAAGAAAAGAGGACGGAAGGGATGCTTTTCAGGGACAGTGAGAAGAGCCAGAGAAAGCCTTCTCCTTGCTTCCTCAGCTGACCTCTAGGAAGAACTGCACCTCTGGAATATCTGCCCAGCTTTGGTTTGACAAATACTTGCACCCAGAGAAGCCACATTCAGGGAAGGGTGAGGCAGCTGAGGAAATAGGGACCAGGCAGTGACTTTCATCACTCTCGGGGTTGTGAGTCTCTGTTGTGCCAGGAGTCCCCCAAACTCCCAGCTTTGCCCCTGTCGCCCCTTTGAAGGACCCAAAAGCCGTTGCACGCCGGTCTTCAAGGGATGCGCCGGTCTTCAAGGGATGCAGCTCTGTTTCGGAAGCTGCTCTTGGAGCCAGCCCACCCTGACTCCCTGCCCAGCCCAGAGGCGGATGTGAAACCTGAGAGCCCAAGTCACAGGAAGCCCACAAGCATTAGCCCAGCTCCGGGTTGGCTCCTAAATGGGAACGGAGCGGTGCACCTTGGGCAGGGGGGAAGGGATTCGGTCCCGGAATGGCCAATAACCTAATTTCAATCTTTTTCCTATTCACCAACTCCAGGTGCTTCGTTAATACCGGTCAAGCGGATTTTTGTTTTTCACCGTGCAGATCTGGGCATTTAAATCTGATGCCCTGCGCTAGCAAGAGGCCCTCCGTAACGTTGCGGCGCCCGGCCGGCGGCAGAGCCGCAGAATCCGCGCACTCGCAGGTCCGCTACTTCTTCCCGCTCGCCACCGCCACCGCCCGCCTTCCTCCCCGCCAAGCTGCGGCGGCCCGGCACGTAATTGCAAAAGGAAAGGGCCGCTTGTTTGCTGCCTCATCCGGGAATGATTAAAGGTAGAAGTTTTTCAGACATTAGCGACAGAAAGAGTATAGTTAAAGCTGCTTTAAAAAGGGAGAGGCGTATAAAGAGATGGTACTCGAGGCACTATTAAAAGCATCATGCTTGTTAAAACCAGTAAAAAGGCCGGGAATCGGCGAGGGAAGGCAGCTTCCTCTCCAATTACCGCGAGGGGCACACACCTTGACGGTGTCTTTGAATTGCGGCCGCCAGCCCGGACCCCTCCCGCCCACGCCGCCCCCTCGCGGGGCCATTGAAAGGTACATTAGGGAGGAGGCGGAGGGCGACGGCGCTCCCCAAGTTCGCTTCCCGCTTGTTACAGGCGACCCATTTAGAGCTGAATGACTATGTTCAGAGACGGCACAAAATGACACCCTCCACCTTTTCATGAAGCCACTTGGTTTTGTCTTTTTTTTTTTTTTTGTATCCGGCAGAAATAATTGATAAACCGAACGAGCAGCCGTCCACCTTAAAGGAGGGCGCCTCCTCGCCACCTGGTTAAAATTCCTCCTCCTCTCCCCACCTCCCTACATCCATTTTGCTCTGTGCTGTTTAAACAATACTTCATCAAATGCAGCCTGGAGCAAATAAGAAAGCTCAGTAGAGTAAATAAAAAGTCAAAAAAAAAATCACCGGCTGGAGGGTAAGTACTTTTATTCCTGTACTTTCATTGCCTGGGGAATTATTATTCCATCGCCCGATCTGGGAGGGAGGGAGGCCGAGGAGGGCGGTGTTATTCACAAAATGGATTGCTTCTCTCCTTTTTCACTCCTCTGGCTCTCGAGAGCCCACTGATTACAACCAAGTGTGGCCATCCATTCCGTCTTACTGACAAAGGTCCTTAATTACCGCGGCAGCAGTAATACCTGCTATTAAATTCTGCTAAACAGAGGCCGCAAATTAGCTGCGGATCTCGGGCACCTTTTGTGTGTAATTACGGGGAGTGGGATTGACTGGAGGCCGGATAACTGACCCTAGCCAGAGCAGTGGGGAAACCTTTGTTTATCACCTGCGGTGGGGGCCAAAATGTGAAATTAAAAGCTCTCCATCAGCGGAAGGCCTTCAGAAGGCCCAGGGGAAGAAAAAGGAAGGGAGGGGGAAAAAAAAAAAAGCAACAGGCCAAAGCAAACTGCTTCCCGGTATTTATAAGCATTTCTCTCGACTGCAATTTACACTGACAGTTGATTAACCGAAAGCTCTACTAATTCTGTAGGTAAGTAATGCAGAGTCCAAAATGGCAAAAATTTTGGCCACGTTTTAGGGTATATTCCATATTTCACGAAAGCCTTTAACCTGCATTTAAGAGGCTGTTTAATGCAATTGCAAACCATAAACACCTGTCACTTACAGTCTGAACTTTTCACATGGCTCCTTCTGGAAACCCTGGATTAATGAGAACCATGCCAAATATGGTAGCTCTCATCTGCAGCCAGCCCAATTTATAAATTCAATCCTGATGCCTACTTGGTGTTTCATTGAAGGCAATTACTTTGGGGGAAATTTCATTTAAATATATTCAACTTTCCTTTCCATTAAGGTAGGGGTAGGGTTAGCGGCCCTGAGCTTGCTGTGAACAATGAATGGTCAGAATGCGATAACTTCACACAAAACACTTAACATCAAGATAATTAAATTTCATTAAGGTTTTAATCACTCTGAATGGAGCCTATTACAATTCACAGGGCTCCTGTCACACTACAGACAATGGGCCTTGGGCCCTGAACAGCCCAGAAAGCCCACTTCTAGCCTTGTCCCAAGAAACAAATAATGGAGGTGGGGTGGGGGTCCTTCAACTACTGGTGGGCAATGGGCGGTTCTTGGGCAGCATCTAGGGGCCTCTCAAAAGTGGGAAGCCCCAAGCCCATCCACAAGCCCAATATGAAATCTGTACTTGCCAGTTAGGAAATGACAGAAATTTTCATTTAGGTGGATGTCATTTGGCCCCATGCTTACTTCGCACAAGTGAGGAAGAACTTGAAGGCCAACACACTGAACGCCTCCTCCATGCTGAGGTCTGGATCCAAACGCCCCTCTGGGAAGCCGTCTCTGACTCCATACAAATTTAAGTGCTTTCACTGGCTCCAAGGTGGATGGTACAGCTCTGAAATCATTATTATCACACAGTAATTGTATGACATTTATCCATTCTGCATCAAATTCCATGCAGGTAGAGACATGTTTGGGTTTCTAATCCTTAGTCTACTATGGGTATTTGGTAAGGATGGATGGATAAATAGTTGATAGGTGGGTGGGAGTTTGAATGGAGAGACTGGCAAGTTGATGGAAAAGTAGATGAATGGTTGGGTAGACAGATAAACAGTTGAATGGACATATAAATGAATGGATAGATAGACGGGCAACTGTATCAAAGGTCACAATGTACCAAAGCCCAAGACTTACCTTCATTCCTCTTTTCCTTCAGCCTACCTTTGTCTCTTTTGCATACAAAGCTCAGCTTACCTCCTCCCTCTGACTGGTGTGATCACACATATATGGGTCCTGTGGTCCTTTCCTGAGTTCCCACAGGTTATTTTTTTTTTTCCCATCATAGTAATGGATTTTTTCAAATCCCTTCACATTCTCACATTGATCCATTCACCAACTCACTTAACACCTTCTCTGATACAAACAGTCCCCCTCATGGAGCATTGAAAGGTTCCAGCCTCTGTCCTCTGCTACTTTTAGCCTGGGAACTAGCCTTCCTTCATGGTACAGTAGGCCAAAGAAAGGGCAATGTACTACTGATATGGAGCTAAAATCTGCCTCATTTCCTCACACAATCAGCCTGGGATGGGGAGGAGGGGTGAGATCCTCTGCTCCAACTTCCTCCAGGTAAAGGATACTTGACTGAAAACACCCTGCCTGAATTTATTCTTGTATTCATTCTTGTTGCCATCAGTGTCCTCTAACCAGGCCAGGTGCTTCCTCAGACATGCGCACCAGGCAGAAATTGAAGAATGTTTACAATTCAATACAGCAAATGCTCAGAGACAGAGACATGGAGGACATGCTTTGGGAGCAAGGCAGTGACTCCTGAGCATTTGCAAGGCAGATGTACTCAGGTTTTTCCAGATAAGCAGTGCCCAGAGAATGTATAAAGAGAGGGACTCATTTTGGGGTTTGGCTTTTGGGGACTGAAAAGTCCCACAAGCTGCGATCTGCAAGTTGGAAACCCAGGAAAGCCAGGGCTGTAGTTTAGTTTCATTCTGAGTCCAAAGGCCTGGAAACCATGGGAGTTGATGCTGTGAGTCCAAGTCTGAGGACAGGAAAAGACAAGGGACAGTGTCACAGCTCAACAGTTAGGTAGAAGGAACAAATCTTTCTCTTCCTCCTTTTTCTTCTTTTTTCCTCCTCACTACTGGGAATTGAACCCAGGACCTTCACACTGAGCTACATCTCCAGCATCTCCGGGCACTTTTTTTTTTTTTTTTTTTTTGAGACAGCATCTCACTAAATCACTACATTTCGCAGGCTGGACTTGAACTTGAGATGAAGAGACCTCAGAACCAGGCTAGGGAACTAGTCTTGGCTCTTTGGGGACTTACCCAAGAGTCTGAGGCAGGGGAGTAATGTAGCAGGTCTCGTTTAGAAAACTTTGAATCTCTCTTTTGGTCTGTTCATTCGGGGTGTTTTAAAACTGGGATGGATAAGTCAGAGGAAGGCAGATCAATTAGGAATTCTCTGGGCTAGAGATAATTTCCAAACACACTTCTTCAAAATCTTGATTTTAAAGTTCCACACCTAACGAGGTGTACACTGGTAGGTGTTAGACAGCAGCAATAGGCAAGAGCAAAACCTGTTCACTGTTTATAAATTCAGTCATTGGTGGCCTGCCAGGCTTGCTAGCAGGCAAGACTCAGCCAAGCTCATCTTGCGTCTAGCAGATCTTAACATTATGTGCCATTCTCCATCATTTGGGCTAAGGCCAATCTACAGGGATTTCTGGCACAAAACTACAGCAAACAGAGTCCAGTGTTTAGAAATATCTGGGGTTTTAGAAAAGAAAACCAAAAGCCCACTGTACTTTGAAAGGGGAAAGGTCAACTCTAGGTCGTATTAGAAATTATCAGAAGGCACTGATTACATTGTTAATAGGGCAACTAGGAATATGAAAGGAAATTAAACAGTATTGACAAAAGGATTTTCCTAATTATCCCATTAGGGATAATCCCAGTTTCCTTTCTCTTCGTGATGTATTTCTCCTACAGTTTGTTTTGTGGTGTGCTTGGTGTTTGAATTTTGAAATGAGGCCAAAAGGATTAAGTGATTAACTTTTCTGTCCTCAGGCCTGCAGTGCCCACAGCCCCGACTCCTTACAGCCAAGACAGAGATAGCCCCTTTGCAAACACGGATACCTGGGGCAATATTTCCAATTCAGTCTGGGTTAAAGATAAAATTTGAGTTTCAACACTCCAGGAGATGTCCTCCTTTAAAGGAAATTTGCATAGCAAATAATCATTCTCTATTTCCATTCTATTTCCCTCTTTTGGCATAACTATTTCAAGTCTGGATCATGTGCTTCTTCCACCAACAAGAAGACCTAAAATTCTGAAAAACTCCCTCCCTCTCAGTATATTTAGAAATGCTGGGTATACTCTAACCCCCAACATACAGACTGTAAAGGGGAACCTCCAGGTGCCAGAGTTAAAGACAGCACTCAAAAGCAGAATGGCAAACAGAAAAGGGGACAGTGTAGGACCCAGTAGGGCGCTGGATCCACACACAACCTCACAACTCAGGGCTTAGGGCAGAATACAATAACGAGGAAGGAGTCGGCCCTCACCAAGAAGGACTCCCGCACTGAAACAGCAGAAGAGAAGGACCCCAAAAAGCTGCCTCCCGCGTCAAAGTGTGGCTGGAAAATTCCCACCTGAGGAAGCAGCAAAGAGCTAATGTCATCTGATGAGGTTTAGGGAGCAGAGGGGAAAAAAAAATCCCCCAAAACCCCAAGCACACAGAGGTAAGAGATCCAAATCTGTACAGTCTACATGGTGCAGGACTCTAAAGACAAAATAATTACGTTTGGGCTGTGATGCTACAACACTT
Organism: Hystrix cristata; assembly: GCA_004026905.1. NCBI lineage: Eukaryota > Metazoa > Chordata > Mammalia > Rodentia > Hystricidae > Hystrix > Hystrix cristata. The sequence goes on along the minus strand of PVJO010002796.1, from coordinate 67,632 downwards.
TCTACTGATGATGTGCTGTGGGAAACCAGGCACTGCTTCGGGCAGGTACAGAAGGGACAACCCTAGGGCGGGGAATCCGTACCATCTGACATATCCAGTGGATCACCCCTTCACCCAACAATCCCATTTCTAATAATCTATCACAAAGATATGCTAACAAAAATGCAAAGCCATATAATCACAAAGTTACTGACTTCAGTATTGACTATAATAGCCAATTGGTGTAAATAACCAAAATGCCCAGCACTTGGAATAGTATCACAAGAGCACCATGCCTACCAAAAAGTATGGTATCTTTTGTCTATGAGAAGACTGTGTGTGTGTGTGTGTGTGTGTGTGTGTGTGTGTTTTCTATTTCCAAAAGGAAATAATGAAAAGATAAACCAAAAACTAATGAAAATGATTACATATAGGAGGAAGAAAGGAGAGGAGGAAAAGATGGAACCAAGACTTCCGTGCCTGTCCCTATTATATATTTAAAGTTTTTTGTCTTGATTTTTAGTTCAGAACCATAGACCATTTTTTATGGGTGAAAGAATTTTTTTAAGGAAAAAAGTCCTGAAGCTTGAAAAAAAATGGACATAACTATGTATCAAGTTGGTGGCACAGACACACAAAGAATATCAGTTGCTTCAGTTGCCAGTCAACACATGGTGTTAAAATTGCACATCCCTAATGGCAGATAACCTAAGTACAAAAAGAAATGGAAAAAAACCTGTAACTGTGTTCAGTAGTTTATTTCTCATATGAATATAGCTATTGTTACCTTGAAGCCACAAATGATAGTCTAGAATAAAATAAACAATTATGTTAATCTAACAGAATCAAGATTTTCATCATAAGAAAGCCAAGTGTGGTGGCACAGGAGGCTGAGTCAGGAGGATTGCCAGGAGTTTGAGGTCAGCCTGAACTACTTAGTGAGAACCTGTCTCAAAAAAAAAAAAAAAAAAACGTAACATATCATACGGAATCAAACAACTAAAAACATTGATTCTAAATTTGAATTTAAAATATAAGTCTGACTTCATGATTATTTCTCTTTTTAAAAAAGTACACACTTTAGCTCTGTTTACTGCAATGCCTAGGAAAAATAACAATCCACCAGTAATGGACACACTACATGCCCAGATTGTTGTCTCTAAGTACCCTGTCCCAAAGGAACCATGTCTCTTTGGAAAACTACATGATTTCAAGGATGGGTAGAAAATGTACAAGATTAATCTGGGATATCTTTTAGTGCCAGAAAACAAAGGACTGATAAAAGGCTACTAGAACTGTGTCAAAGGACATAGCAAACAACACGAAGAGCTATGGAAAAAGTAAGCTAAAAAAATGTTGGGGCTAGGCATAGTGGTGCAAGCTTGTAATTCTAGCATTCAGGAGGCTGAGGCAAGAGGATCTCTGTGAGTTTGTACCCTGAACTACATAGTGAGTTCAAGGCCAGTCTGAACTAGACAGCAAGACCATGTGTCACAAAACAAAAATCTGTTGGGTCATCTTTGTAGAATATAAGTATATCAACTCATTATTCTGAAAACAGACAAATTGAAAGTCTTAGAAAATCACTTTGTAACTCATAATAAAGTAGTGGATCTAGACAAATATCACTAGTAAGTGGTAAAAGCATTGAATATGTCCATGTTGATAGCAACATTATTCACGATAGTCAAAAGGTAGATGCAGCCCATGTACTCATTGACAGATCAACAAAATGAGGTGTGTACATGTCCATGGGATGTTATTTAGAAGTGAGTCCTGTCTTCACAACATAGATAAACCCAGAAGACATACTAAGTGAAGCCAGCCAGTCAGAAAAGAATAAATTCTGTGTGATTCCACTCATATGAAGTACCTGGATTAGTCAAATTCTTAGAGATAGGAAGTAAAATGGTGGTTTCCAGAGTCTAGGAACATGGAGAATGGGGTGTTCGTGCTCAGCAGGTACAGAGTTTCAGAGGGATGGTCTTTGTGTGTGCTGCTGTGACAAAACACTCGAGAGAAGGTAATTTATAAAGAACGGTCATTTTTCTCTCACATTTCTAGAGGCTGGGAGTCCAAGATCAAGACAACAGAGGCTCAGTGTCTGGTGAGGACTGCTCTCGGCTTCCAAGATGGCACCTTTTGGGTCCATCCTAATAGGCGGAAGGAGGAGTGCTGGGGTGCAGTCCACTGGGAATGAGCATCCCGTCATGCACAGGGTGGAAGGCAGGTGAGCCCCACACGGGGTGGAGCCTTGATCCTGTTCATGAGGAAGGAGCCCTCTGACCTAATCATCTCATTGTACTACCACACGGGCAATACTTGAACTGTGGAGGGAACACATGCACACCACAGAGATGACGAGAAGACGCAGAGGTGGATGGTGATGATGGCTGCACAACAATGTGAATCGATTTAAAGACGTTAAGTATACACTTTAAAATGATTAAAATGGTAAATTTTATGTTAATGTAAATAACATAGTAATGGTAAATCTTAACCATTTTTATGTACGTATTTGACATGCATGTTGACATATATGTATACATATTTTACCACGCTACAATAAAATATTAAGTGAGGATTTTGACTGCATAATGAGGGGTTCAGCTGGTATCACCCAAACCCTGATCAATCAATAAAAATGGAATCAAGACATTTCTGTGCCTCACGATGTAGTGCGACCAGTATGTGGCCACCTCCCCAAAGTCCTCTCACCCTAAAAGTCCTGAATGTAAAATAGTCACCAGATTCAAATACTGGTTTAGCTTATGGAATAAGAAGACAGATTGTAGCACATCAACTAGAAACAACTAGCAAAATTCAGACAATGGGGCATTTCACATTCTCTTTAAAATACAGTGGATTATTAAAATGAGAACACGGGTGGGATATACTTAATAAAATATCAAATATGAAACTTGCTTGGCTACCTATGGAAACCAGCCATCTGGAAAATAGATTTTTGAAATAGCTGGGGAAATTTAAATATGGAGAGACAGGAGAGCATTGTTTTACTGTTGTTTAATTTTGTTTACTGTGTTAATGGCATACTGGTTATATTGAAGAGGGAAAAAATTCGTTAACCACAGTATTTATATGGAAGGACATGATATCTGGCATACACTATAAAATATTCTATCATAATAATAACAGACACAGTACTAATAGTAATAATGAGAGGGGCAGATGAAATAACATTATCAAAATATTAAGTGTTACCGCTGACTTATATGTAATGTTCTATTGACCTCATATTGTTTAGGGGAAGGAAGGGAAGAGGGATTGAAGGGAAGGGAGGGGAATGGGGAAAAAGAAGCAGCAAGATACATCATGTACAGATACAAATTCCCTATGATGCATGTTATCATTAAATATATCTAAAATGTACCACTAAAATAACATTTAAAAAAGAAAATAAAATAAACAAATATATTAGGGGTTTCCTGATTGGTCTATAGCAGAATTTAAGACAGAAGAAGGATTAAGAAACTGAAGTTTTTGTTAATATAAGCATGTTAAATGTACTATAAGCATGTTAAAATGTGAAGGGTAGCCACTAAACAAGCAGAAATAACACGTACCACTTCCAAATCTTGATTGATCCAATGTAGAACATTAGAAAAAGCATCAGAAGTAAACCCAAGCAGACCAGAATCTCAAGTAATGGATAAAAGAAGGACTTATTCCTTATATAAACTGTTGCGCAATAATCAATTTGACTTTGAACTAGGAACATTCCACAAGCCCAGCAATAATTCATGAGGAATTGAGCCAGCTCTTGCTCTGATGGTTCTTTGTTGGCCATGTGTCATAACATGTCCCTGAATGATAGATCAAGAGTTTGCTTATGCAAGCAGGGGCCATCACAATCCCTGACCTGAAATTATATTACAAAGCTACTGTAATAAAAACAACATGGTACCCGAAAAAAAAAGAAAAACAGACCTGAGGATCAATGGAACAGATTAGAAGATGCAGAAACAAGTCCAAACATTCTCAGTCACCTTATCTTTGACAAAGGGGCCAAACACCCTCACTGGAAGAAAGACAGCCTCTTTAATAAAGGGTGCTGCAAAAACTGGCTTTCCACATGCCGAAGATTAAAACTATACCCGTACCTTTCCCCATGCTCTAAGCTAAAATCAAAGTGGATCAAAGATCTTAATATTAAAACAGAAACACCAAATATACTGGAAGATAGAATAGGTAGAACTCTTGAAGACATAGGTGTAGGCAAAGACTTTATGAACAAACCCCCTAATGCCCAGGAAATATCACAAAGAATCAACAACTGGGATCTCATTGTATTAAAATACTTTTGCATAGGTAAAAAACACCACCAACAGAGGAAAGAGACAACCCACAGAGAGAGGAAAAACTTTTGCCAGCTGTTCCTCCAGCAAAGGACTAATATCTCAAATATATAAAGAGCTCAAAAAAATCAGACCCCTGAAATTGAAAGACCCAATCCACAAATGAGCAGCTGAAATGAATAGACATTTCTCAGATGAAGAGGTAGAAACAGCAAATAAACATATGAAAAAATATTCAACATCACTGGTCATTCGAGAGATGCAAATTGAAACAACATTGAGATTCCATCTCCCCCCAGAAAGAATGACTATTATCAAGAAATCAACCAATAACAAATGCTGGAGGGGCTGTAAGGAAAAAGGAACCCTTCTCCACTGCTGGTGGGAATGTAGACTGGTGCAACCACTGTGGAAATCAGTGTGGAGATTCCTCAAAAAACTAGGACTAGAAGTTCCCTTTGACCCAGCTATTCCTCTTCTTGGTATTTTCCAAAAGAATGAAAAGCGTCACGCCACAGTGACACATGCACACCCATGTTTATAGCAGCACAGTTTGCAATAGCTAAATCTTGGAAACAACCCAAATGTCCATCAATCAATGAATGGATAAAGATGTTGTTTTTTACACAATGGAGTACTACTCTGCCATAAAGAATGATAAGCCTGAGATATTTCTAGGTAAATGGATGCATCTTGAGACCATATTCTTTGTTTGTTTGTTTGTTTGTTTTGTTTTTTGTGGTGCTGGGGATCGAACTCAGGCCCTTGTGCTTACAAGGCAAGCACTCTAATCACTGAGCTAAATCCCCAGCCCAGACCATACTCTTAAGTGAAATAAATCGGACACACATGTTTAAATGTATTGTTTCTCTGGTGTGAGAAACTGAAAGCGTAAATAAGGACTAAAATGTATTATACTGGGAAAGGGAAGAAATTGTTCAAATAGGGAAGGGGAACAAGGGAGAGAGAGAGAGGAAATGAACAGAGGGACAAAAGAAAAAGAATAGAAGGAAAATATGGAAACAAAGTTTTTGTAAAGGAGGAGGGAGGAGGGGTGAGTGGAGGGGAGGGGAACGGGAAAAAAAGAAGCATCAAGATAGATCATGTACAGGTACAAACTCCATATCATGAATGTTATCACTGTGTGTGTGTGTATATATATATATATATATATATATATATATATATATATATATATATATCTCGAAAATGTACCGTTAAAATAAATTTTTAAAAATCCTCTTAAAAAGAAAGAGTTCGCTTATGCTGGAGTCAGCTTGTTCCATTCAGTGACTAAGGGGCTCCAGCAGCAGGGACAGCCCACAGCACCAGACTCAGCCTAGCTATTGTCTGGCATGTTCTCAAGTGTCAGAGCATTCATCATCCTGAACTGTACCTGAGGCACAGCAAGAAGGTAGTGAAGTGAAGAGTCATCTACTTGAACCTTCAAAAAGTAGGAAAGGCTGTCGAGAGGCCCGCGTCTGTCTGAGGAAACCCATTCCTGTAGGCAAAATCTTAAGAACGGGGAGCAAATTGACAAGACTATTGGAGTTTTCCACTCTGGAGCCACCTGACACTGCGCCGAGTTGGAATGGTGTTTGCTGGTGCAAATTATAAAAACAACAAAGACGTGTGGTACAAGGGGTTCTGTTTGAATTTTTAATATTAAGATTGTAGACTATATTGTTGTTTTACAAGTTCTCACTGGTCATGTAGAGATAAGGAAACCTCAAATACCCAGACCTGTGCTGGAGGACTGAATAGATGCTTCAATTCATTCTCAGAAAAGATGCCAGGAGGGGATGGAACTATGAGCAAAAACATGTAATAATTCTGGACAATCATCTACCTAAGAGGTTGTAAGCAAAACTCTTATGTTGGGAGGGAGAATAATTTCAGGTATCAAGGCCAGGAAGTATCTGGAACATGGGACTGTATCTCATGCTGAGAGTCAGTGGGCTCCAAGGACACAGGGGCCAGAATTTTCTGTGTTGACCTTTCTGTAGGTCAAGTTGGTCACTTATAGATAGCCTTGAATTCGGATGCATGATTACACTGGCTCACCACACATTTTGGATTTCAGGGGTACCTTGATTCAAGAATTTAATTTGTCCCACAATTTTGGACAAGATGGCCATGTCTGTGTTTGTGCAGGAAAGAAGGCTGCGGTCATGTTTGTTACCCGATGTAGAGTTTGCACACAAAATCAAAATTTTGCCGAAAATGCTTTTGATTTGTGAACCAAATTGTTCACAAATAAAAGTGTTCATGAACCGAGGTACCACTGTATTTGATGTGGGTACAACCCAAATGAAACAAGCCCACTTCCACAAAACACACAACTGCAGAAAGAATTCTCTGAATTCTCTGCATTCGCTCTGCAGGGAGTTCTGGGATAAATATTTTTAAAGTACAATGAAAAGATCATTCTTGAAACCGAAGCTTTCTTCCAAAACTGGGATGTATTTTTAATGGAAGAATGATCCTAGAATTGAGGTCAGGCCTAGTGTACCTACTTTTACTTAGTTTCCCCAATCATGCCCACTATTAAGAAAAAAATCTTACAGAAGGACTGCCAATTTAAATCTTCTACCACGGGTCCATCTCATGAATTAAGACCGAGCCTTGGCAAATGTGCTGAGCGAAGGAGAACAATTACCAAGTTCATGGCTCCAGGTTCTTGTTTACCCTGATACTGTCCAGCATAATCATTTATTTCTTGCTGCCTTCTGAGTTTTATTAAGCTGTTCAGAAAAGTTTCAGCCATGCTTTATGGCTATGTGAACTGCCCGTGTATCCATTTCACAACTTGATTCATTCTGATTAAATTGTTCAACTGTTAATGAGTTTTAGATTGCAATATGGAGAGGCAAACAATTCAGAACATTAAGGCAGTAAAATATCTTAATATTCCACAAGTTCTCACTGAAAACATAAAACAAAAGGCTCATTTCTGGGAGGAGAGACTGTAATAATTACCCTCTGTAAAAATAAATGTACTTGGCTGCCTATACATTCTCCGGGCATCTGTGTAGTACATTCACATGTACAGACCTGCTGGTACATAGGAATCTCATAAATATCCAGAGATATTCTGATACTTTCCATCCAATTTCAACAGACGAGGTAACCATTTTGACATATCATTCCAAAGACTTTCTGGGGCTAGACAAAAAATTGATTCGTATTCAACTTCCTCCATAGTCTAATGAATTCCACACAGTGAGGTGCTGGAGTGTCTCGGCACTGGGGGCTTGGCAGACAGATTGGAGTCAGTCAGGGGACCAAATGCTGCTCTTCAGCACTGAGAACCTTCTCCTCCTCCCTCCCGGCTCCCACAGGTTCCTGGCCCGCCATCTGTTTCTTGGTGACACAGTGTTTGTTCTGACAGTAATTGAGTAAAGATTCACTGGCCTCATTCACCCTTTAAACATTTTCCCTTGGAATTTCCCCCCTCTTGCAAATTCTCTGGGAGGATAAATGCATGGAAATAGATGACCCAAATCACTCAAGGTCGAGAGATGGCATGGTCACTAGGACTCTAGGGGAAAATTCAACTGCTTCATTTATAAAGAGAAATTAAAATCCATTTTCAGCCTGAAGGCAAAGTGCTCAAACTGACGATTTCTTCAGTTCCTTCCAGCACTAGCAGCCATATCTGTAATATACACATGACTTTCTTTCAAATCAACCTTTCATTTGAGCAGCTTTTTAAATTCAGGAAAAGAGGAATTTGTGTTTCATCATGAAGACAGGAGAGGTCTTTGCACACATTTGTTAAGGTAAAGACACAGTAGTTAGAAAACTGGAAAAGGGTATGCCATAGAATCATAGAGCGTGAAAAACAATAGGGTCCTCTGAGGCTTACAAGACCAGTGACACCATTTTGAAGATGAGAAAAATAAGGCCAGAAAAATCAAATGGGTCACTGGCAGCCAGACTGGCCAGAGTAGGAGTGGGAATAAAGAACAGCTCTCGAGAGGTAGAATTCACAGCCCAGATCTGGGACCCGGGGATCCCGGCACTCTGTTGCACAAGACTCTATTGTTTGGGTAAGTGCCCCCACAAAGATCTATATGTTAAAATCTTGTTCCTTCTAGGCACAGTGGCACATACCTGTAATCCCATCTATTTGGCAGGTTTAGGCAGTTGTCAGTCTGGCAACTTAGCAAGACCCTATCTCAAAAATTAATTTATTCATTAGTTAATTTAAAAAGGGCTAGGAATATAGCTCAGTGCAGGATCCTGGGTCTGTCCCCATCACAATTAATTAATTAAGTTAATTAATTAATTGTACCACAGCTTAGTGCTATTGAGAGGTGGCAGAATCTTTGAGAGGTGGAGCGTGGTAGGAGGTCTTTGGTTATTGGGAGTGTGCCCTCAAAGGCAATTGTGAAGGCTGGGCACAGTGGTGCATGCCTGTAATTCTGGCACTTGGGAGGCTGAGGCAGGAGGATTGCCTTGAGTTCAAGGCCAGCCTGAACTACATAATAAGACCCTGCCTCAATAAAAAAATAAATAAAGACAATTGTGAGACCCCATTCTCTCTCCCTCTGTCTATTTTGCTTTTTGACCATGAGATGTGAATGTCTGCCCCAACATCATGTGCTGTCTTGCCCCTGTCCAAGAACCAACAGGGCCAATCAGTTATGGTCTAGAACCTCCAAAACTGGGAGCCAAATAACTTTCTCTCTTTACAAGTTGACTGTCACACATATTTTCTATAGTCAGCTTTCTAGCTGACTAACACAAATCCCACCTGACCAGTGGGCATTATTAGGAGCATTCTACAAATGAGAAGGATCGCTGGACTGCTTCCCCTCCCTAGGCCACAGTCCTAGGAAATGGCAGGGCTGAGACTAGAATTCAGGGTTAGCACCGAAGGTAATGCTTAGTCTTCTATTTCATGTTGGCTTGTGGAGAGAAAACTGCATGTGAAGCTGTGCTAAGAAGAGAGTGAATGTAAAACACGTGCAGACTCAAGACATCTCAGTGCATCCAGACTTGGTTTCCATGACTCCCATCACTTAGGGCAGTGGTGCTGAACCCATGGCACACGAGCTGTGGCTGGTGTGTAGAGCCCTCTGTCAGCACGCGGGCCTAGTCACCCCAGCATCACCCCAGCAGCTGAGCATTCAGATTTAGTTGCGGTGTTGGTACTTTGTGATAAATAAATGAGTTTTGGGCTGCCATGTGGGCAATCGGTTTCTAAAAGGTTTGCCATCACTGATTCAGGGCCCCTGAGCCCCTACCTTTACATTTCCTCTTCTTAAGAATTCCCCTTTTCATCCCAAGTGCAAGATGTCCTGATTGGCATGCATTTGTAAATTAAATTACTATAAATCTGCTTCACTTTAAGAATTTGAAAGGACTGAAAACATGCTGAGTCTGCTCAAAACAGATTTGGAATTGGTGAAAAAAAAAAAAAAACAAAAACGGATCAACCATCGGGTAATCTATTACAGAAATAGCTGCCATGCTCCAAAACCCATGCCCCGGGACCTGAGTTACCAGGGTCTACCTGCCAAAATCTCAGGACAAAAATGACAGCCACCTATTTACCTGCGTTCTCCTCTGCCTCCATTACTGCTGCCTTATGTGTGAGACAACGCATTTGAGCATAAGCTCTCTTTGGAACATCTTAATGGTTTCCAGAAAGGATAGCAAATGCTTTTCAAAAGTATGCTGATTACCAAATATTCTCTGAGTACATAAACTCACAACATCTGACGGCATCTTTCCTGCTCTGAATTCCCTAGCTGTCTTGGTCTTTGGGTCTGATTTCAGCAGGCCTAGGTTGGTGCACACTGCACAGCACGCCGTAGGAAACACAAAAGTGTCCTGGAAACCAGCCAACCTGGTGGCCATGGTGCCCTCAGCTGTACTGCGGGGACTAGAATTTGAACAGGACATTTCATTTGGGAAAAAATATTAATAACAACAACAAACCAACCCATGGGCTGGATATAGTTGTAGATACTCATTCCATTATAAATAAACACTAAAATGGAAGAAGTAAAATGTTTATGAGAATCGTTCCCTCCGTATAGTGTTTGCGTGCTCCTGGAAGTCTCCCCCCATCCTTATTTTAGTAAAGTACAAGACATCTCAATAGCAACATAAATGCTATATTGTCTACTAGTTACTATAGCAACTACTATCCATGTAATTTGCTCAAGCCTAAATTAAAGCTACCAAGGGTAGCTTTAACTTGCAATTCTCACATTACTTTCTGAGGGTGTTTTCTTTAATGAGAATTTTGTCTTTTAAATTATAGGCAGTACACTGCACCACTCGGCCTCACTTGAAGTTGACTTTTGTCTTTGCCTGACTTTGTTTCCCTTATTAATTTCAAGTATTCATCAAAGAGAGAACGTACTTTCTTGATGGTATATGTTCTACAAGAGTGGATAAGAGGCATGAAGAAGAAACAAGTTTTCCATCTGAAAAGAACATAAGCATCTGCCTAGCACTAAACGTCACTGCTCCTGAACTCAACAATTCTTTCCTGCCTCTTCATTCCACACAATGCAAAAGGCATAACCTGAAAAGGGATGTCACAGAAAGAAGTACTGAAAATCACGAAAGAAAAAGACTCAATAGTTAATCAGCTCTTCTCTGCCATCCTTCCCTCAACCTTACAAAATATACAAGTTGCGAAGTTATTCAATTTTTCCGACTATAAGCAATGTGGTGAATTAATGGATAAATTAATTCATTGTTGAGAAAGTTCTGGATGAGCCAGTAGCCAAGGATTATTAACTCCTGTATAGATCCCTGTGTGTGTCTGCTCAAGGGTAGAATTGGAGAAGGAACATTTCTATGAAGGAGTCCATGAAATATACCTGCTTTTGTAAAATACTGCATTTCAAAATAAAGACTGACTATATTTTTCTTTAAAAACTCAAAATTATCCAAGCTATGCAAAACAACAAAAAACACAAGAGCGTATACATGCTTACAACTACCCAGCTAGGACACATTCGTTAGAAAGAGCCTTCAGCATTACTGTCTGTAGGGTGGACAGTGAGGAGCCTCTAAATGCCCTTTGCAGGACTTTTGAAGGGCTCTGGATCCAGGCAAGGCGTAGGAATCTGTAGCATTTTCATTACTGCCCCCAGTGCATTTCCAGAGTCATTAATTCATGTGTAGCATTTCATCAAATTGATCGTCTTTGTAAATCCTTTTTGTTCCTTTACCCGAACCTCGGAGCATCTTGTGCTGACTGCTCACAGCAGCACAGAAGCTCAGAAACAGAAAGCACTGCGTGCCTCTGGACTGCAGCAAGCCTTTCTATTTGCTGGTTTGGTCCTCCAGACTTTACCGTTTCCCATTTGGTCCTTCACATCAGCTAGGGCTAATCTGTCAAGCATTTTAGACAGCCAAGCCAATCTCCAATTGCTGAGGACTTTGCCACAAGCACCAGGTCTGTTAATAAGATTTTCATTTGGAGAGATGCCAGGGAATCCATGTTTTCTACCATATATAAATACTAAGATTCAATAGCTTCGGGTTTTGTTTAATGTTAATGTCAACTATTTAAAAAAAAAACAAAAACGGAGGTTCTCAAATGCCTGGTCCAATGGTGAAACACCCCCGCTGACAGCTATTTGCAAGGGTAATGTTGTGGAAAACAACATCCATCTTGGAAACAGTTTCATTAGCCCCATCTAGCTGACCTCTCCACATAATGTTGTCAAATGTGACGGGCATCAGATTATTGGGAATATGGAGATCAATAAATATGCAACACCAGCGCTTAGAATGCTTCTGGCACCGGAGCCATACAAATGCCATCTCACATGGCTCAGAGTTGCTGTCATCTGTCACACCAGCTAGTAAATAGACAAGCTTAAGGGGAAGGCTATCCGTAATGGTAAAATATATGGGTAAAGATGAATTAGACAGGGAGTTTGTAGTCAGGGTTCTGATGCATAAAGGTTCCAAATGAAAAACACCAGGCAAACATTCTGGGGCAATAGCCTGCTTTCTTCGGGGACTAGACGGGAATTCTTGTCACACAGTCAAAAGCTGCTCTGTGGGCCTATCTCTGTGTTTTTCATGTCAGCTCTCAGGAATTAGGTCTGCTTCCAGGATCCTTGCTAGACGCTTGGAGCTTCTCAAGTGAATTTCTGCACAACATGAGGGGGCCAGAGCATATATCCCCCCTGCCAAATCCCTGTATGCACCAATTACACAATGTGGCTTTTCACATGATAGCTACCCAGGGCCAAAAGAAGTGCCTGCCTAGTCCACTTACTCTAGCCTTAAGGGCCTCCAACCTTTGGGCTTACAGACAAGCTATTTGGTGGAGCTGCTAAAGGAGACTTCAAACCAAGGGGTGGTCATCCAAGTGCCCAGACAAGGAGACCTTTGAGAACCACTGTGAATGGCGACTTCTGCACCAAGCCACCACCTTCTAAGATTGCTGGTGCTGCCTCTCAGTCTGCTGGACACAGACCACCACTGCCCATGCGCACACCACTGCCCAAACCCTTCAGCCCTTGCTCAGCCCCCAGCAGTTTTCTCTGCTTCCCCCCAGAAAAGGCATCGTCACCTGGCTGACCCACTTTCACAAACCCTCCTTTCCCTCCGAAAAGGGCTTGGACGCAGCCAAGTCTACCTTTCAGTTAAAGGAACCTAAAGCAAAGCAAATTCCTGAAACAGAAAGCACAGTGGATGTGAGCTGGGTTTGTGCATCTGTCTTCAGACAGACATCCTGTGCCAGAACAAATGTGTCCTCTGGCCTAATTAACTATGATGACCAACGATGACCAGCATGATTCCGCCCCTCTCTGTTTTAAGAAATGTCATTCATCTCTATGGAAAAGAGAACAAACAAGAAGCATAAAGGTATTTTTGAAGTATACTGTTACGAGGTACTTGGCTAGTAATTTGCAGCCTAGGTACACACCATACCTTTTAGCGCGGCTATTTATCTCTCAGGGAGAATGCTGCTGTACTTACGATAAAGGCTCTGTTGGACCTCTTCATCAATAGCAAACCTTTAAGCTCAGCACATCTCATAAATAGGAGTTCCACTAACACAGACTTCAAAAGGATAGAACTTGATAATTCAAAAATAGAGCTATATTAAGTGTTCCAGCAGTCCATCCATAAAAGCTGTTGTATATTCCAAACGCCAGAGTCCTCCGAGCAACATGACAGGTCTATTAGAATAATAGCAGGGGAAAGCATAATTACAAGTAATCATTGGCTGGAAAGGAGCTAGTTGTTTTTGTAGAGTAAAATGCCGCACTGAGCCGCGCGGAAAATGCAGCCCGAGCAGCAGCAGCGAGGGCAGATAACCATCGAAAATAACCATGGCACAAACCCTGCACTATTTATTTCTATTTATTAAGAACTCTTTGTATACCTTAATGTTTTCCTGGTGGAATCATCTTAATTTGAGTCCGCATTTTCTTTGGACAAGATTATTACGTAATCGCTACTTACCAGCCGCTATTTTCTATACATTTGTTGGTCACATGGGCTGTCTGTCTTTTCCATTCTGGCAGATAGATCATTCCACCAGGCAGGGGCTCCTGATCGGCTCCATGAAGCCATACTGTATATACCTATACTGTGTGCTGGAAAGATGAGGAAGGTTAGGCTAAGCATGAGCTTTTTAATCTATAGATTAATGAGTCTCGCTATCAAAGGACTGAGGGTGGCAAAGGATGGGGGCATTCGTGGGCTGTTTACTTATGGATTGGACCAAATCAGATACCAGAAACCCAATTCTTCCCGTGGCTTCTACCTTCCTCCTTAATTAGATGGATTCCTTGCCCTAGTCAAACATTTTGAAGTTTCCAAAACAAGGAGAATAAAAGGTCTCATCTGAGGAGGAAGTCAGGATGGAGATAATTAACTCTGCTCTGCAGAGGTACAAACCGAGATTCAAGAAGGGGAAGAACTCCTAAGAGGGCCCCTGGCTGATGTGTTGGTGGGACTTGAGCCCTTCCTCAGTGCAAACCCCAGCTGAGCACTTGCTCTCCGTCTCAGTTACTCTCTGAGAGGCATCTGTGAAGATGAAAGTTACATGCATGTGCTGTCAAGCAGGTGCCCTGTATGCAGGCTTGGGGGTCAGGGGCCGCAACCTCCAGACTCCAGGTAGCTCAGGGACCCACTCGGTGGTGGGTAACAGCATCCTTCTCATGCAAAGAGAGACACAATCAAGTCAGATTCACCTGCGCCTTATCGTTCACTCACCTCTCTAATAGTTATTGAACAGGGTACCAGGAGGAGGGCAGAGGATAGATAGAAAGCATACTTTTAGCACAGAAATGAGAAAAATATACATCTGATGGCACAACCTGATAATAGTAGGTGGTGTTGGTGTTGAACACTGGACAGTCGCCAGGGAACCATGAAGTATATGGGGTAGCGCTTGGAATGCCAACTCTTCCGCTGACTTTCTAACTGTGTCCTCATCTGGAAAACAGAAGTAACATACTGTCTGGCTCAAAGAGTTGTCGTAAAAGTACATAATCCATGGATGTATCTAGCATCTATATCACATGCAGTGGCCTCTTGTCTGAAATGTCACAGGAAGCCAGAACAGGGAAGGCCCACGGGCTCTTCTTTCTTAGGAAAGGCTGCCTGGAGGTGGGGGAAGCCGGGTCAGGCCCTAGGAAAGCAGGGGCACTTCTCCAAAAAGCCAGGCCCCAGGCAATCCAGAAGCTCAGTGGGCCTCCTGCCAGAAGCTCATGTTTAATGTATCTATGATAGGAGACCATGTTGGAGCTCAGGTTATAGGTAAGTCTGCTCCTCACAGAGACCCTTATTAAGATTGTGTCAGTCAGGACTTAAAATCTTTCTGGGTCTCAATAGCATGTCAGCATTGGTTATAAATACACAATTCTGCTCCTTCTCACACATAACTCAAATTCAAAATTGATGTGATTTTGAGGTAGCAACTCTGAGATATAATCAAAGCAAAGCTAGAAAGCCCAGCCCCATGCATGTAGTCAAGAGGGATGATCTTTGCTCTGTGGTGGGGATAAGGCTCCTGTAACAACCAGTAGGCCATGGAAATAAGACATCAAGGAAGGGGAAAGTGACAATGAGGATGATAAGTGATAGTGGCATGATGGTGACAGAGATGACTAAAGCAAAGGAAAAAAGAAAGTTAAGCCCAGGGTTAGTTCTGAGAAAGAGATGCAGTTAGGCAAAGAACGCTGATCCATCTCACACCGGTGTGGACCAAGAACACTGCACCTAAGCAGAGTTGACCGATTTAGTCACAGGCTGAGCTCTGAGACAGTGTACGTTCCCTTGGCTTCTTCCCATTGAGGGGTCAAGCTAATGAGTAGCTGTAGATTCCCACACTCCGAATCCATTGGAGGGTTTCAAGGACTCAGCATGGCCATCTCAGGCACAGCACAGGCTTGAAAAGATACGCACAGCAATCCTAAGCAAGAGGCATCTGTAAGACTGTGACCACCCCCATCCTGAGTTACAGGACACACAACCCTGCCACGAGCCCAATAGAGACCGTGGGTGCCCTGTCGCTGCCCGCCTTGGTCCACCACCAGCTTTATCGGAAGGGTGCTGAAATCACCTCTTGCAGAAAGCCTCATTACCCCGTGACATGTTGTAATCCCAGCCAATGCTTCCAGAAAAGTTTCAATGTCCATTACATTAGCTAGCCTTAAAATTGAATACAAATCCATTTTAATCAATATGTTGTAATAAATAGATATTAAGGCACCATGGCACTAATGTACAGGTAGACTAATTAAAGCGCCAGCATTTGCAGCACTCACATACCTCAATTTTCTCTACAAAATCCTTATTGAACCACTACTTTAAAAAAAATAATTGCATTTGCAATTAGAAACACTGAAGTTACATTATCGATTTTCTGCTAAAAACCTTTTTAGTAAACAAGCACAAACTACATTCATTAAATGTAAGTGCTTGGAGCTATGGTGTGAAATTCAATTCAGCCATTATCATGAATTACACTGATTATTGCTGTAATTATTTTCTCTTGGATACAACTGCATTTCTGTCCCTTGCTAGTTCTGTTGGACATGTAACCATGTTCATTTTATAGCTAATAATACTCAACTGTAGTCCTAGCAATTACTATCACTTATACAAATCATTAAGTTAAACTATGGGTACCTAGTAAGATTCAAAAAAATTAAGTAAAACATCCTTTTTTACCCTTGAAATAACTAATAGCATTGGAGAACAAGGAAAATTACAGATGTTAACTGATTTACATTGCAAGCTTTAATCACCTGTACTTGACTTGTCAGAAATTTCTGTTGTCCTAGTCACACATTTTGAGAAGTCCACCAACAGACATTTTTTTTCCCAGAAGTGAGCCATCAGTAGACCGGATTACATATCTGCAGCATTGTCTGAGAGGAGAAAAGCCATGCCCATTGGACACATTGCAAGAGAAAGGATTTTATGCTCTAATCACACAAATTATGGCCTGGCATTATGTTAAGGTGCATGTGTGTGTGTTTAGGAATCTTATTAACTGAACAGAGTTTAGGAGAGAAAGCTCTGCTTTACTTTTTCTTCCAGAAGTAGCTGTAGGTTTTTCCAGCTCTTTTAGTGAATCCTCTAGGGAAAATAGATATTTTTCAAATAAGACCTCCCTTTCTCCCCTGGGGTGAGGATATTGCACAGCCTGGGCAAGGGTAGTAGATGCAACTCTGCAATATCCCTTCAAGTGGATGTGGCCTCTGGGGCATCCGACGGAGAGTGCCTCAAGAGAGACCTCCTGGAAAAGAAAGAGCGAGGGAAGCAAAGAAGGAGGCAAAGTGATAATTTGAATTTGCATGTTCCTATAATGCCACAGGAGAGTTTACAGGATCTGGTCTCTGGGTTGGGTGCAGAACGCCCACCTGCCAGCCAGAACAGCCCATCTCCTGTGCCCAGGCCATGCTCCCCAGCCAGGCACCACAAAGGGAAGAATCACTTCCTCCCGTTGTGTTTAAAATCCCTTTGGAAAGCGTGCTTCGTGGGCTTCCTTGCTAAGCCACTCCCAGCCTTCTCATCATCCCCCTCCCTGTGTCTCTTGACTGCCTTCTCCACTGGGTACCAGAGGGCCCATCACTGGGTGGGGTCTCTGGTCATATGTGAATGAAGCAGAGACACCTGAGTGGCAAACCTCAAACCCAGCAGAAAAAATGAGAGCCTCTTAGGGGACTGGGCAGTCTGTCACTATTTTCTCACACTCCCTGTACTTCACCTTATTTTTCTAAGGTGGAAAAGAGGAGCAGGTGATTATAGAAATTCATATACAACAATTTAACAAATAAGAAAGAATGAGTGAGTGGTCATGGCATGGAACAGAATCTAGAGATCAGGTCTACATACCTGGTGCAGCACTGTATGGTCCTACAAGTTGTAAGAAGCCATCCAGAAGTGTGGCCCAGAGCTTCCTGATGGCCAAACAAAAATGAGAAACACAATCCTATGGGCATAAGACTCACTGGTTCCAAAAGATTAAACTTAAATTTTAAAATGAGAAAAAGCTTTATGTTTGAAAAGAAAAATGTGAACAAAATTTGACATGTTAAGATTCAGAAGCTAAGAATGAAAGACATCTTTTTTAACGTCAGATATTCTTTCCTAGATTTTGTTTTGATTTTTCAAGCCATATAAATTTTTGAAAACATCAGTTGAAATTCTGATGCTGTTTTTAGTTATAAGGATGATAAAAAAATAAAACATGGCAAAGTAATATTGTCAGCACATCTGAAATGCTGGACAGGTGGGAAGGAGAATGTACTCACTGTGTTGGGCACATTTACATGACTGAATTGGCTGAATTGTGTTATCATTTTGGAGCCATTAAAATTTCTACAGGGGTTGGGGATTTACCTCAAGGGGCAGAGTGCTTGCCTAGCAAGAGCAAGGCCCTGAGTTCGATCCCCAGGTCCCCCCACAAAAAAATTTTCTACAAAGCAGCTAAATGAATTTTCTGATCATTTGGGGCCATTTAAATTATTAATTGGTATCATGTATTTAGTGTGAGGTCACACTTTGGTATTCTTAAAAAATTATTTTTAAGAGACTTTTTTAAAGGATATTTCTTGCTGCTCTTGCTATCTGGGAAATTATGTACAATAATTACATATAGTCTTGAAATGATTAGAAGTCAGAATTCTCAGCCCCCTCCTTGTATCTATTATACGCGAGCGGTCATCTTTTTTTTTTTTCCCCAAAGCAATTTATAATAATGATATACATATATCAAAGGAACAGAGACAATGAAAAGGCAGCCACTCTCAGATAAGCAGGAGGAATGTACTCTTGTCCTGCACTCCCAGAGAAGGAAATATCTTTAAATACTAACCATTGACTCTGTCTTGTCGTCTGTCTAGCTCTGGGTGCTCCCTGGGGAACCACATTAAAGAATTCAACAGGCGGGCTTAAAAATTCAGAAAAGGGAAAATTAAATTCCTAGAGATAGTCGAGAATATCTTATTCATAAAGAGCCTTTTTTGCAGGAGTTGGAAACATGTAATATAACCTTCAAAGTAAAAACGGTTTGTTGCATTAGTTCTGCTTAGCTGACCATGAATACTAATTGCAGGAAGAATTAACTGTGCCCAATACCTGGAGGCAGAAGTACACAAAAGTGGCCAGAGAAGACAAACAATGAATGAGGTAGAAAAGAGCGTCCATACTCCTATTCAGCTCATGGTGATCTGCAAAAAAACCCGAAATTACAATGAAATCAGTATCTGCCTCTCGCCTCCAGAGATTAGAAGAGAGGCAGTTGCACAGAGATTGGACGGGGGAAGAGGGTAAAAATAATACATGCTTTTGCTCTTGTTTGTCTTATTTGGGTTCTCTCTTTTACCCCCTTTTCTGTGTCCCGATTTTTGCAATTTCTCCACAGGGTCAGGACGTCCATTACCGTTGGTCAAGCATCTGATTTTACATGTTATCGCTACATGAGAGAGAACATGATTGATGGAAAGAAGGCTTTGAGAGCAAGGGTGGGCTTGGGTGTGAATTTCTGTTCTGCAATTTCCTAAGTCACTAAAAACAGTGGTATGCTAGAATCAGCTCATATATACAAGCACCCAAGAGCTAATTCTTAAGTTATCAGGAATTTTGCAAGCCAGAATTGTTCAACACAACCATTACTAAAAATGAACTTGCTGGTGGTGTCACTCAGTGGTAGAGCATTTGCCTGGCATGTGCAAGGCCCTGGGTTCGATCCCCAGCACTTTACAAAAATTAACTTATATAAGTTTAAATAAATCATATTAAAAATAAAGCTAACAACTACTCAGAACACATCACCTCCTAATTATTTTGCTGTGGTTTGATTATTATCCACGTTCTTAAAATTATTGGCATCCATACATCTGTGCAGTAGAAATACTGTATGCTGGTACACTGCTGCACATCTGCTCCCCAGCAGCTTAGATTCAATGTTTGCCACTTTCCACAGAAGAGGTATTTACACCATGGAAATTGGCAAACACTTCTCCAAAGGAGGGCTTTTCTTTCACCAGACTGCTGAGTGCTCAGCATTTATGTGAACACCATGGAGAAAACATCCAGCTAGAGGTGATAAAATGAGGCAGTGGCCTTGCAGAGACCAGAGACGGGAGGAATGGCTAGAGCACACCAAACTTCCCTAACCTCAGGCCACTCCTCCCAGACCCCCAGCTGTTCTATACATGAGTCCCAGTAGAACATCCTCCCAGACGGCTACAGTGAATTCCTTTGTTCCATTTAAACCAGCTCAAGTTGGGGTTTCTGCATCCCAGCCTTAGCCAATGAGCTAGACACAAAATCAACGAGAACATTGCATTTTCTCTTTGGGATCATTTTAAACTATTCTTAGCGAAGCATAATAGTAACGCCCTGATCACTAGACAAGCATTGTCGGGTTTTTTAACCTCTGTATAACACACAATGTATCCGGGAGATATGCCTGCTATTTCTTCTTCCTCCCCAGGAACAATGGGGCACGGGTAATGCTGGCCAGATCCCACAGCCCCCTCCACTTACCCGGCAGCTCTTGGTACAGCTCAGGCTGACATTTATGTAACTACTCCAGGCTGTGCGTTAATTACCGTGACACCACACCAATGATCCAATTAGGCCTTAACTGTTTACTTAAGAGAAAGCTCTGTTCATCAAAGGAAGAGCAGAGGGCTGGTGGGAAACCAGAGCTTTGCCATGTCAGGTGATCCCCGCTTACACTTCGTGTGGGATCCCAAAAAAACAACATGTTTTCAATTTTCAATTTTTTCCTTTAATAAAAGCTGAAACTCTACTTGCTTTCCTGTTTTCCCTGCTCTTCCTCCTCACCCCAATTTCCTCCATACTTCCATCTGCTACATTTATTATTCTTTTTTTTAATACTGAGGATTGAGACAGGGCCTCACGCATACTCGGCAAATGCTGTACCACTGAGCTACATCTCTACCTTTTTAAAATTCTACTTTTTAAATTCTGAGGCAGGGCCTTGGTGAGTTTCCCAGCCTGGTCTTGAATTTGCAATCCTTCTGCCTCAGCCTCAGTGTGGGATTAAACATATGCATCATCACACCCAGCTTTGTTTTCCATTCAGTAGTCACTTCCAGCATAGTGCAGTTGTAGCCTTTTCAAATCTGCTGGTTTCTGGAGCATTGAGATGGCAGATTTTCTCTAAATGGAAAAGCAATACTACTAATGGAAAGCCCACTCTAATCAGTTCGCTCCACTGAAGGCAACAGGTGGGATTGCTCAGTGCAAGCACAGAAAGGTAAACTTAAACACAGATAGAGCATGAAGTACACATGGTGATTTAAAAACTTATCCCTAACTCTCCACACCACAAGCTCTTACATTAGGTCCTACTGTTTTTCTCAGGGCTGAATATTGAACCCAGGGCCTCACACATGCTAGGCAAGAGTTCTACCCCTGAGTTGCACCCTGAGCCAAGATCCTACTTCTATAGCAAACAGAGAGAAGAATCCAAGTAATTACTAAGAAGTGCGTCCCAGAAGCCAGAAAGATTCAAGTTCAATTTTCTATAACCTCAAAATCCTGAATAAAAAGAGAGGAAAGCTGGAAAGGGGGGAGGGGAAAAGAAAGAAGGGTTAAAGGAAAGAAAGAGGAAAGGGGAAATATAAATAAACCTGCTATAAATAAGGAAGAGGGAGCAGAAGGGAGGTGTGGGAAGAGGGGGAAAGCCAAGATACATCATGTACAGCTACAAAATAACCATGATGAATGTGACCATTATGTATACAATGTACCAATACATGTTCTTGGTTAAACAAAAAAATTCTGAATTTATTCAAATTCTCATTTGCACACATTTCTGAATTAGGATTTGAAAAACAAGCTATATATATAACTTGCTATCTGATCTATTCAGTGACCTGGAAACAGGTAGCCATCAGGCAAGGTGTACACAAATATTCAGGTCTGTAGACAATCCATTTCCCAAAGGTCATTTGTGTGACCACAGGTCAAGATCCCTAATCAAGCCAGGTGGTGGTGGTACATGCCTATAATCTCAGCATTCTGGGATTGCAAGTTCAATCCAGGATTGCAAGTTCAAATCCAGCCTGGGGAAATTTAGTGATTTAATAAGATCTTGTCTCAAAATAAAAACTGAAAAAGACCTGGGGATGTAGCCCAGTATGAAAGCAGTGTCCCGAGTTCACATAGCAGTGCTCTTAAAAAAAAAAAAAAAAAAAAAAGAGCAAACAAACCTGCCTCCAAAAAAATCCACTATCCTACAGCTTCCTTTTTCCTCTCAAGCCTTATTATTACTCTGCCATGATTTAATATGCCCTTTTATAATTTAGCATAAAGAGTTAAACTGCAGCCAAACTTTGTGCCCACATGGCATTTCCTCAGTGCATGTGTACAGAGAAAGAGAGAGCTGTCTGGTGCGTCATCTTCAGCACCGTATCCCTGGAGCCCAGCACTGAGCCTGGCCCACTGAGGACACTCGGCAAGTGAAGTCCCCACTCAGTGGGGACTGAGTGAAGTCCATTCAGTTGTGCTGCCTCTTGAGAAAACACTGATTCTTGGTAGGATGTTTCATTAACCTTCTTTCTGTGAATTCCTTTTGTTTCTGCTCAAACTGCACAACCCTAGGAATGGAAAAGGGCTCCCTCTACATTTAAATGAGGGGAAGTGTGTCTCCTTTGGAAAAACGGACCAAACACATGGTGATTGGATACAGGATAAAATTCTACCTTGGGGAGAACCAAAGGACCCTGGACTGTCTGTCAGAATACCACATCATGTTGGAAACTGCACAGGTCTTCAGAGTCCAAACAAGGAAAAGTAGTAGGACAATAGACAGTTAAGTAAGTACTTATTTGATTACAGTAATGAAGAAGAACCAGAAGCAGTCTGCAGAAAACCCTAACTCATATCTGAGGGCTCAGGGATAGACAATACGAGTTAAGCAGGCAGAGGACCAATGGTAGAGAGGAGGAAGAGGGTTACACCCAGGCAGGGGGAACAGCATGCGCAAAGCTCAGACAGAGAAGTCGGTATCTCCAAGGAACTGTGTGAAGCCAGTTGTGACCAGATCACAGAGGATGTGTCCACTGGGCACCTACCCAATACTTGGATGAAACAGGTCAGAGCCCTTGACACACCTGCAGAGGCCTTGCCCACAGCAGATCAGGAAACAGCCCTTTGGGTAGGATCACAAATCAGCATGCGGTGTCCCCTTTTTGTGCCAGGGCCTCAAGGGAGGGTGGTCTAACACCTGACTGAAGGAAATATATGCACTGCCCAAGTCCCTCTATTGGGCTGCAACAACCCAAGCACAAGGGTTGTTTTTATTTGTTCACTGCCATACATAACCCTGGCACTGAGCAGAGTGCCTAGCACATAGTAGGCTCTCAATAATTATAACTATGGCATGAATAGAAGCCAGTAAGAAGGAAGGACGCTTTTGACATCTCTGCGTGATTCCCTTTTGTGGTCACCCTATGCAGTTACGTGTGCACGTGTTCATACCTAGTGGTCTCATGATTCCTAAAAGCTCATGACTTGAAACCATCTTTTTGAGAATCAGTGTCAAATCTTTGTGTGACTCCTCCATTTTGCTGGAAGTGTGGGCTTCGTTCGCCAGCCTCCATTCATAATGAAGCCACAGAGAAGGCAGGTAACGGTGTGGGAGGGGCCCTAGGTCTCATCTGAGCTCCCTCTGATTCCTGCTGTTTCCCCATGCTTTGTTCTATCCACCAGGTATGTTGTATCTGGAAATGGAGCTGGTCAGGATCTTTCCACCTTCCATATCAATGAGGCTGCAGTTTAATTAAAAGTAGAATAACATTTACATACATAATCATCACACCTCAACAAGAGGCGGCTAAGAGCTTCTTATGAATGCGTGTCCTGCTGCCGCCTTGGCATCAGTTTCCTGGAACATTTCTGAAAGTCTGGAGATTTTCTGTTTAAGTGATATTCATAGACTATATCAACGAGAATTTCTGTTGAACTAAAATATGTGTTGGAGCCTTAAAAGAGGCCCTTTCAGTGTCAGCTTCTCATATTTGGAACAAAAGAGATCATGATCCCATGCATGGAGATAATAATTTACAGGCACATAAATGTTCAGCGCTTTTCAGGCTCCTTCAAGCAGCACTGTGGCGCTGGTGGGACCGAGCCCAGAGTCTACTCGCTGATCTACCTCCCCAGCCCTTTTTGCTTTTTATTTTGAGATAGGGTCTCACTAAATTGCTGAGGATGGGCTTGAACTTGCTATTCTCCTGTCAGCTTCCTAGAGTGCTTGGATAAAAGGCCTGCTCCACCACGCAAGCTTCAGACAGCAGTGCCTGGTTCCATACCTGGAGCAACTTCAGCCAGGCTCGTAAGGTTAATGGAGCGACCAAGTTTCAGTTTGTAACTCAGTGTCCTTTCTACCACTTCGCACCATAAGACAACACATCCTGTGTTTTCTCTGGAATTGCTGTTTGCCAGGAGTTACCATCACTTAGGCGCAGAGGGACAGTCTTAGGGAAGAAATCACAGTGACATGCATGAGATAGACATCGTAAGACTCCAAAAGTTGGAGAATACCGAAAGGACCATGGATCAGAGGAAAGACCCTTGAATAAGGCTACCTGAGTTCAAATTCCAGTTGTGTTACTAATTAAATTTTCATAATTACTTACGTCCCTCTCTCTGGTAAATGTCTGGGGGTTTCTTCCACTTGGTGTCTTCGTGGATTCAGGAACAGTGACTCAACATCAGCTCCAGGGACAGCACAAGTGATCTCCATTAAGACCATCAGCCCATTCATTAATTTATCCATGGCTATGTGACCAAAGCTAGTTCAATCAGAAAGAACCTGGGACTCTTGAAGGGAATGCTGGGACAAAGATAGCCCACTGGATGTGAAATGAGGAAGCACGGTATCCTGGGAGCTGATGGTAGCCATCGAGGAGCCATCAAGGGAATTGGCCTAGGGAAGAAGTAGATACTTTAGAAGGCAGAGACATGAAAAGAAACTGAGTCTAAGGCAGGGAGGGTGCCACATACATGTAATCCCAGCACTCTGGGAGGCTGAGGCAGGAGGATTGCAAGTTCAAGCTCAGCCTGAACAACTTAGAGACTTAGCAAGACCCTGTCTTGAAATAAAAAATAAAAAAGGTCTGAAGATAAGGTCAGTGCACAGGTCCTGGTCCAATCTCCAGGAAGATGTGGAGGAAGAAAAGAAAAAGAAAAACATCTTTCTCAAATGGGAAGGGATCAAGAGATTGGATTGGAAAGGATGAGGAAGGGGTTAAAAAAAGAGTTAAAATGTGTTGTGTATATGTACCAATCCCCATGAGGAACGTAATCATTATGGACTGCAAACATTTATCAATAAAAAAGAAAAAGAAACTGGGTCTGTGATGAATCTCTGACTCGAACCTGGCATTAACCTGAATCTTTCAATCACTCGTAATAATAAATTACTGTTTAAACCAGTCTGAATTAAGTTTCCTGTTAACAATAACCGAAACCATGACTCCCAATGCCTCTTCAGCTGTGCAAGTGACAACGATAACATTCGCCTTTGTCAGCCTGCTGGGAGGATCGGGTAACTCACAAGCATGCTTGGCACATGCACATGGTAAGCCTTCTAATCCACCTATGAACCGCCGGGATCCTCACATTTTTTTTTTTTCCTTCACTGCAATATCTAGTTCTTTGTGCCAAAAGAAGCCAGGATCTTTCAAAGATAAATATCACATTTAACCCGAGGTCCCCAGACAAACCACACTGCCCACACTTTTATGCATGGGCTCATTTAGGATGTTATTTTTACACTGTGTCAAATTCGGAACTGCTTTAGTGAGAGGGCAGAGTTATTCCGTCATAATCATCTCGCCCATCACTTTCTGGCATTTGGTGATTTTACTACCTTTTCCCTGGTATCCCTGGGTTAGTGTCCTTAGCCTCTTATGTAATGATATTTCAGGAGATGAATAGCTCTCTGTGTAAAATATGGCAGGGGATCTATACCCCTAAGCTCCGATAATTAGTTTTTAATGTAACTACAATTCTTTTGAGGAGATGTTTTTGCGCTCTAAAATCTTCTTAAAAGCATCCCTTAGGCTGAAATTAAGTTGGAAGGAGTATCGTGGAGGTCTGTAGTGAGGGACGAGCCAGGCTCAGGTTACCAGCCAGCCTGACATGATTCACGGGCCTGGGGCAGTGCGCAGCCCGGCCTGGCCTCCTACTCAGCTCTGAGGCCAGACCTGTTCTTGCACGCAGCCGCCCGGGCAAAGGGCGAGAACACACTTCGTCACCAAACATGGCACTCAGGTAATGGTTACAAATGGGTTTCCGAGGAGGGGGAGGAGGAGCCCCGTGGGGCTCACAGGGAGGAGGAAGGGAGGGACCAGAGTGGGGGCGCCTACCAGGGCCTTCTTCATCACTGCATCGATGAGCTTTTCTGTGTTTGGACAAGTGGGGGTTTCTTTTCTATTACATCAACAATATTGATCTCAGTTAAGACATTTAAAATTCATAAGCCAGATTCCTCCTGGGAATCCTTGGAGCTCTGGGCCCCGGCTATGGATTTTCAGTATCACCCACTTCTTTCCCCACAGTGTAGGTAAGAAGGTCCTCAGATTTCATTTGGGTAGTCTCAAAATTAAGCTCATATGATCCCTGCAAAAACAAAAGGCTATCTCGTACACCAATGGCACCACAGCGGGACCAAAGGGTGCCGTAGCCGAGATGTCGTCTATCATAACATTGTGATTAGCAACCGTGCAAGCAACCCAGCATAGGTTTAACTAGCTGCATAGAGGAAAGCAAATGGGAACCAGCATAAACACAAAGAGCCAGAGGGGATGGAGTACCACAAAATGTTAAATTCACTGTGAATTCCAAAGAAATTCCAAATCCCCAAATGTCCAGCAGGTCTATGAAAACATTTCCTTTCCCTCTGCCTGAAGCTACCCTTAGAAAAAACTTTGAAGTGTTCTGAAGCCAATACAAACTAGAGGACTTTGCTTTGACCATCAGACACACGGAGTTGGGAGGGACAGCTCTCTGCCAAGGGTGCTCTGTCAGCTAAGGGACCCTAATTGGTGCTGAGACAAAGAGGCCACTGAAGGCTTAGTCTTTCCTCCTGTGCGAGGTCTCTGCTGTCACGGACAGATTCTCAGCAAAACTGCATGGACACACAGAAGAGAGAAGGCAACAAATAGTTTGCAAAAAGTCAAATAAAATTTGACCACACTGCTTTCACATTAAAAAATGAGAAGCAGATTTTCAATTGAATTCAGAAAGGACATTCTACAAGAGTATGTGGTAGGCGATTTGGGCCTGTCACTTTCTAATGATCCAACGTGGTACAAAATGTAGAATTTTAATGTCCCAAGGAGCTGATGGGCCATGAGTCCTTTACATTGTACCCTAAAATTGATAGTTGGGGTGGAGGGTAAGAGGAGTTGCTGGTCATTAAGGAGCACCTGCTGTGCTGGTAAGTCCTGATGATGGCTAAAGATAGATTTGTAAACTCCAAATACCAAGGAACAAGTGGTAGGGAGGACACTAGGCTCTGACCAGACCAGAGACCAAGGATCTCAAATCCAGCCATCTAAGCTATGGGGGAGAGAAATGAGGAGTTGTACCCACAGGGGAGATTTTAATAGCACTGAAGAACTGCCTGTCTCAGTCTGTTCGGGCTGCTACAACGAAAGCACCATAAACTGGGTAGCTTATAAACAACCAACATCTATTTCTCACAGTTCAGAAGGATGGAAAGTCCAAGATCAAAGTCTTGCAGGTTATGTGTTAGGTGAGGGCCAGTTCCTTACAGACAGCACCTTCCCACTGTGTCTTCACATGGAGAAAAGGATAAACGAGGTCCCTTAGACAGCTTGTATAAGGGCCTCGTCTCTTTCGTGACCTAGTCATCTCCCGAACGTCTTTCCTCTTAACACCATCGCACTGGGGATTAGCTTTCAACACACAGTATCTAAAAGACTTGAACGCTCAGAGCACAGCACTGCTTCATTATTCGTGGGGCTCTCCCAGAAGAGTTTTTCCTAACCGTTGTATCATTTCAGAGGAAAGAGCAAAGACCAACCGTTTTAAAGTAGAAAAAAAATAAGTTACGGTTTCATAAAGAAAGAACATTCTAAGACTTGGGCCACCAAACTGAAGAATGAGTTTCTATGAAAATAGGCTGGAAGCTGGAGGCAGATGACAATAGGATGAAGACCACAGCCTGAGTTTTTCCCATCTCTTTGCCGTCTGTTTGACTGGCGTTACCTCGTTACTTCTTCTGAGGATATACCGATATCATTGTCAATTACAACAGAGGAAAACCCAAGCAAATGACCAGTGAGGGAAGAGACAAGAAGCAACTCTGCTAGCTGACTCTGAAACTCAGAAATTTAACCACTAGAGTGCCCATTTCCTCTACCACCGAAGGGGTTCTTACTTTCTAAAAGTAGACTCAGTCTGCCCTCTGTTGTAGTTCATACCTAAAATGTTCCCCAAAACCTCAAGTGGTGGAGCTTTGGGGAGGTGACTGGATCATGGAGGTGTGATACTCATCAACGGATTAGTCCATAATAAATTCATTGCTAAATGTGATGTTGGGAAGTAAAGCCTGGTGGGAGGAGGTAGGTCATTTGGGGTGTAGCCTGGGTCTATTTCCCTACCCTCTCCCTTGATCCCTCTCTCTGCTTCCTGCCTGCAATCCTATGAGCAAACCTCCTCTACCATGTCCCTCTGCCATGCCACTTGCCTTGGAGCCAGCTGACTATGGACTGAAACATCTATAAACTATAAGCCAAAATAAACCTTCCATCCTTAAATTGTGAACATCAGGTATTTTGTCCCAGCAATGAAGAAAGTGACTAGGCCACTTCCCTAAATTCCTTCTCACTACCAAGCTAAATAAGACTGTGCTGAAAGCTACAGATGCCCTCCAGGGAGAAGATAAGACTGTTGTGGACGGCAGTGGCTGGGAGAGGAGTGTGATGTGGAGTCCAGTAGAAAAGGCCGATGTGGATGAATGTGAGAGAGAAGGTATATTCCAGGTTAGGGGACCAGGGAGAATAAAGAGACAGCCAGAACAGGACCAGGGAGAAAACTGCAGTGGCTGGAAGACTGATTTGAGTCAGAACACAGTAAGTCCTAACTTTGGAATGGTTGGCTGGGGCCAAACTACGGAAAAAACTGAATGTCGAGATAAGGCTTCAGCATTCATTGGTAGATAAAAAGGAAATCATTGGAAGTTTTAGGGCAGGAGAGGGACACAGTGAAAGCAACACTTTAGAAAGAGCAAGCTGGCAGCAGGGTAGAGGATGAATTGTAACAGGCACATTTAAGGGCAAGTCATTTAGGAAACAGTAGGGCAGTCTGCCACAGGTGTGGAGGTCTAAGTAAGATGTGGGAGGAAGCAAACATTAAGAAGCTGTCATTTCATGGACGTACTTCAAAGTGGGAATTTGCCTTCTGAGTGAAGGACAAGGCTGCTGATTAGTGCTGATCTTCATGGTAAATGAAGTTAGCTAACTTTGCTGTATTGAGTATGTGTACACTTTCTTAGAGCAGCTGGTGAAGCAAATAAAAGACAAATAAATAAAGTTGACCTGGTTGTTTTCTGTAGTAGACAATGTTGGGCTATCCTGGTAATCTACCACCTTAGTGGTCCCCCGTGAACCACTCCCCACACCCCAGTGTCCAGGCCTCTGTGCAGCTCCCTTCACTGAACTGGGCTGAACCTGTAACCTTCTAACCAATAGAATACAGCAAAGAGACACCCAAGCTGGTTCGGAGCCGACTTCCAGAAGGTTTTGAGCTCCTGCTTTTAACCTCTTGGGAGCCTGATGCTGCCACGCTAGAGACTACAGATGGAGACATAATGTGGAGAGAGACAGCCTGAGACGTGACCCTGGTTGGGCTGTTGTAGCCCTGGCCTTGGGTACCAGACCCTTTCCAGACATGTAAGTGCAAAGACTATCCTGGCTGCTCCAGCTGGGGGGGCCACAAACGGAAAACAGGCAAACCAACCCCACTGTGCTAGATGCAAGTTCTCAGCCTACAGGATCATAGGAAACCACAAGTTTGGTTGTCGTTTTCATCTACTATTTTGGAGTATTTTCCTATGTAACAATAGATAAAAGGAACAGGACATAATAGTATCTCCCAAACTTACTAAAAACTCATTTCTGTGAGAACGATTTCTCCCAACCCCAGTGGCCATGTTGGTGATATGAGAACTCTGCCCTTGACCATGAGATTGGCCTTGGGGGTGGAGGTTAGAATTGAAGCTGAAGTATATTCAACTTGGTCCCGAGACTGACTAAAATGGAGGAATGTAAACTCTCTGGGTTATGGGAGAGCCATCTTCAGCTATGAGGTGTGGTTGGGAGAAAAGCTGAAGAGACACAACCCTCAGTGCTTGACCCTTTCCAATTCCTCCTTCTCCTCCCTCTTGAGGACTCACAGTAGTTCGAGTAATCTTGAATTGCAATGCCCATTTTCCTTTATTGTAGCATGGAGTGGGCTTCTCTTCCTAGCCTTGTGTGTGTGTGAGTGTGTGTGTGTAAGAACTTTTCTATTTAACCCTTCCCATTAAAAAACCAAAAACTCGTGAAATGAACAAACCCCTCTGAAACTGAATACAGTTAAACTGGATAGTGAGGGTAGATTTGGCCTCACAATGCCAACCTGGAGGGAGGGACAAATCCATAGTCCATAAGCCAATGGAGATCATCCCACCTGGATCACACTGGGAGGTTTCCCAGTCAAGACCACAAAAAGATCACCTCAATCTGGGAAGAGCAATCCCTTGGTTGCCTCTGAGCACGCAGGAGCTCTAAGATCACAGAGACTGGCCCTTACGGCTCAAAGTGTCTCCAGGATGTACAAGAAAATGGAGCAGATTGTTGTGACAGATACAGTTCCCGTCAAGTGTAACTTCAAGCAAACCAAGCTTATCCAATCCATCACCAGGGGCAGGAGGTCTAGACCCATTCTTCTGTGTCAACTGCAATCCCTGGCAAGGGAAGCAGCCCATAATGTTCAGCTGGTAGCTTCATTTCCTAATTTGTTTTCAGGCAGCTAAGCTGTGATCACAGAGTGGGGAACCAGGTTAAACTGGCACCAAGTCTCAGCTGGACATTGAGAAACATGTCCTGATGTGTGATGGACCCAGGAGAGATGGACCCAACCAGTTCAGGGGAGATGTCGTGTTGGGTTATCTGCACGGGAAAGGCTTCCTGTCTCTGGGGTGCCTTGCCGCTTACCCAGTCATGAACTTTATCTTCCATTCCACCCATTCTCGTCCAGAGAAGTATGTCAGTACCAAAGTAGGTGACATTGGTATCCCTTTTCCCCTGCCAGTCCTATGCTTGCTGCTCCTAGAAGAGAGAGCTTAGGTATTTCTGAGGCTGGAAACACGTATTTAATTGGTCATTAAATGACAGGCACAGCACTAAGCAATGCTGAGTCTCTGAACACACCTCCCTTCTACAGCCACCATGCGTATAGAGCCCCACAATTAATTCACAAAGAATTTTAACATAGAATCATTTTTGATGATGATGGTGATAACAATGGTATCTAATATTTATGTGCCAGACATTCTACTAAATGTTTTACATCCGCCTGGGTATTTCAGCCTTACAGCAGCTCTGTGAGTAAGGATGCAATCATCCCAGCATACAGATGAGGAGATCAAGGCCCAGAGGGGAAGTCATCTTTGAGGCCACACAACTAAGAAATGGCGGTAGCACAAATTGCCATAGCTCAGCCTGAATCTGAAGATATTTTTGGGTGTGACAGGGTTCTATATAGTTCAGGCTAGCCTTGAGCTCACTTGAACTCACTGAAGACCACCAGGCTTGTTTTGAACATGCAGTGATCCTCCTGCCTCAGTTTCCCAAGTGCTGGGATTACATGTGTCACCACACCCAACTTTGAAATTCGCTTCTTCAGCTAGTCTTTATTTACAGATGGCTACATCAGTGGAGGGACTGGAGGGAGGCCCTGTCCTCTCTGATAATGGCTCTGGAACTTCTCCGACTTTTTTTGGCAGCTTTATCCTACAGCACAAGCCCCATGGCTGGTCACAGTGAAGAGCTACAGGGGTGGGGAGAGAATGAGAGGCAGGTCAGGGCCGGGCAGTCAGGGAGGAGGAAGGAACAAGGGAGAAGACCCACATCCCATCCTCTTTCTCACAAAGGCCTGAGACCATCTCTGGGTGAAGGTGAAAGAGCCACAGGGAAGCCAGATGTTCCCTCTGAAGGCAGGTGACTCCCTCCCTGAGGCTGCACCAAACGGCCCCAAAGCATCTTCTACTCCGTTTCCCACCAGCCCCTCAGTAGTTGGTCTACATCAGTGCTTCTCAAACAGGTTGATGTTTTTCACCTTAAAAGCATTCAACGACGTCTGTGGACATTTTTGGTTGTCATATCAAGAGAAGGGTCCTACTAGCATTTACTGGATACAGGCTGAAGATGCTGTTAACCCTACAGGACAGCACCCCCACAAAAACACTACCTGGTTTAAATTGTGCATAGTGCCCACCTTGCCCCACGCTGAGCCTGACTGTGCTGAACCCTTCAACAGCTTCGGGCACCCACAGAACCTGCAGATCTGGGAGAAGCTCCTCAGCAGAGTTGATGATCTGGGCAAAGGTGTGTATTAGGCCCTGTTCCCTCTGGGGTGTCAGCCTGGGACCCTGGGGGAGACCGTGTGTGATGCTTGATTGATTGTGTCAACTCGTAAGGGCAGCTTCACTAAATTCACTTAGCAATTCCACACTCTAGGGTGCAAAGATCCGCTCAGCACCTGGATGGTATAAAAGGGAAATGAAGAAGGATGGATTCACTCCAGTTCCTTTGGAGGAGCGCCATCTTTACTTGGACATAATCTCCTGGCTTTGCCTTCACCTTGGACATAATCTCCTGGCTTCCAACACAGACTCTTCAGCTTCCATCACAGACCTATCGGACTCTGGATAGGAACTTGTACGGGACACTGCGGTGAGCTCCAGACTTTCCCTGGATCCTTCGGTGCTCCAGACCTTTAGTTGGACTCTCGGGATCTCCAGTGCACAGATGGACCCTCTGCACTCTTCCACGGCTGACTTTATGGGAAGCCCTCGTAAGCCTATCTGTAAGCTCTTGCATATTCATATATCTGGTATTATATCTGTTTCTCTAGTGAATACTGACTACTACACAGCGGTTCAGGGTCATGGGGCAGGAAAGGCAGTGCCATCCTATTTCCATAGTGAAAGGAAAGAATCGGCATCATGGCTCTCTTCATAGATATCAGGCACAGTGTAGCCTTCATCTCTTTTAATTCTCACGGAGGATGGTCTACGGGGGCTGATTCATCACTGCTGTTGTCCAGATGATCAGACAAAGCTTAAGTATGGTAAGTAACCAGATGAGGCCAGAGCACTTGTGCAAGATCAAGCAACTGTTTGGACTTCACAGGCATCTTGCCTGTTCTCTATCCCCATCATCTATCCTGCCTCTCTATGGGAAGTCAGCTGCCCACGTGTCCTGCTCCCATTAACAAATGAGAACACATTAACTTTCTCTCTCATTTAAAAAAAAAAAAAAGGCACCTCCCAGGTCCCCTGTTGCTCCCACCCACATTGGCTCAGTCAGCCTCCTCCCTCCTGCGCCCGCCCCCACGGCCAGCCCAATGGTGCACACGGCTCACTCGGTCTTCACAACAGAAGCGGAGTCTCACCCCTTCCCTTCTGCCACTGAACTCCCTCCATCCTCAGCCCACCACTGTCATCTGTCTTCCCCTGGGTCTCACTACTCTCCCGCTCCACTCAGTGCCCTGGCCCAGGGTAAAACCTCTAAAGCTGTTGTCAGATCTTGCCATACCTCAAAGGCCTCCAGTATTCTGCAAGACCAAGTTGGGAGCCCAGATGTGCACCTACATCAGGCTGTGAAAGTCACCCCAATCCTCGCTCTGACCCCACTGGGGAGGTGTCAGAGGAGACTGAGTGGGAGCTGGGACTTCATCCCTCAGAAGCAGCAAGGTACCTCATGATCACCATAGCAACAGAGGGTGCCTTGGGGTGGGGGGCCCTCGTGGTGTTGGGGCGGAGGCCTAGACTTCCACCTCTCAGGTGTAAAAAGATCTCTACTCCCCCTCCCAGCCACGGTGGTATCAGCAGAGGCCTCATAGCAGCCTGAACACCTACCCTCCCCAGCAGGAGCGAGCCACACACCTGGGGTATCAGCGCAGACTAAGTGAAGGAATTGGACCCCACTTCCACCTGTCAGGAAGGAGTGTACTGAAAGGGTGCCAGAGGAAGCTTGCTAAGATAAGTCGGCATTGGTTTTATTTGGCAGGACTAGGAACTGAACTCAGAGCCTTTCACATTCTAAGCAAGCACTCTGCCCCTGAGCTACATCCCCAGCCTTTCCTATTTTGTATTTTGAGACAGGATCTCACTAAGTCACTAAGTTACCCAGGCTGGACTCGAACTTTTTTTTTTGGAGACAAGGTCTCATATATAGTTCAGTAGTTCAGTCTGGCCTTGACCTTACTATGTAATCCAGGCTGGCCTTGAACTCGCAGGGATCCTCCTGCCTCAGCCTCCCAAGTAGCTGGTATTACAGGCATGTGTTTTCTGCCCCTCTAAAACAAATTTTAAGACCCAGAGTCTCATAACATCACACCCCAAAGTTTTATTTGAAATCACTTCTCTTACCAAAGAAGCAGAAAGATCTGAAACAATAGGAATGACCCATTATTGACCAGACAAAATAGGCTAAAAGTAATGAACAGAACCTCAGAAACCTATGGAACTATAACAAAAGATCAAATATTTGTTACATTACAGTGCCAGTCAGAGAGGACAAAGTGGGTAGAGGGAAAAAAAGAGAAAAGCACTTGAAGAAATAGTGACCGGGGCTGGAGATTTAGCTCAAGTGGAAGAGCGCTTGCCTAGCAGCCACAAGGCCCTGAGTTTGATTCCCAGCACCCACCCATCCCAAAAAAGGAAAAAGAAATAGTGGCTGGAAATTTCCTAAATTGGCAAAAGACATAGAAGTACAGATTCAGGAAATTCAGTAAACCCCAAATAAAATTAACCTGAAGGAACCCACCTCAAGATACACATCACAGTTAAACTTCTAAACACTAAATGGAAAGAAAAAATATAGAAAACAATCATAAGAAAATCAACACATAACTTACAAGGCAAAAACAATCCAAATAGCAGATTTCTCATCAGAAACCAAGGAAACCAGAAGGAATTGGTATGACATTTTTCAATATTGGAACAACAACAACAACAAGTAGTCAATATAGAATTCTATATCCAGTGAAAAATATCCTGAATGACTGAAGGAGAAGTCAAGACAACCCCAGATAAAGGAAAAGTAAAACAATTTGTCCCCAGCAGATCTTTTCTAAGAGAATGAGTGAACAAAGTTCTCGAAACAGAAAAGAAATGACAAGAGAAGAAATCTGGGAACATTAGGAAGGAAGATGTGCAAGAGCACAGGCGAATACAATAGTCTTTCCTTCTCCTGAGTTCTCTAAATTATATTTGGCATTAAGGCAAAAATTACAAAATTCTCTAAGTGGTTCTGAATGTACATAGAGGAAATATTTAAGACAATTATAACCAAAGAATGGAAAAAGAATATAAAAGGAGATAAGGTCTCTACACTTTACTTGAGGTACTAAATGTTGACACTGGTGAATTTTGGTCTATAAAATGAAATATCTAGAACAATCACTTTAAAAAAAACTAATCAGGCACAGCGGCACACACTGTACTACCAGTTACTTGGGAGGCTGAGGGAGGAGGATCTAAAGTTTAAGACCAGACCAGGCAATTTAACAAGACCTGTCTCAAAATCAAAAAGGCTGGGCATGTGACTCAGTGGTAGAATACTCCTAAGTTCGATCCCCAGTACAGAAAAAAAAAAAAAAAAAAAAAAAAAAAAAAAAAAAAAAAAAAAAAAAAAAAAAAAAAAAAAAAAAAAAAAAAAAAAAAAAAAAAAAAAAAAAAAAAAAAAAAAAAAAAAAAAAAAAAAAAAAAAAAAAAAAAAAAAAAAAAAAAAAAAAAAAAAAAAAAAAAAAAAAAAAAAGCTTATAACTGATACGCTCAAAATTCAACATGGAGTCCTGAAAAGTGTTAAAGCAACCCACAGGAAGATGGGGAAAAGAAAACAGAGAAATGAAGAAAGTAAACAAACATCAAAAAATAATAAAGTATCGAATTTAATCTTAACATAGCAATAACACATTAAATATAAGTGATCTAAACCATTAAACCAATTAAAAGATAGAGATTGCCAAGATGTAAAAAAAGACCCAACTGTATGTGTATGTCTCGTACATGTTGAAAGTAAAAGTATATATACCATCCAGACAGCAATAAAAAGAAAATCGGGATGGTTATATTGATACCAGAAAAATAGGCTTCACAGCAAAGAAAATTGCCAGGGACAAAAAGAGATATTACACACTTACAAAACGGTCCATCCACCACAAAGACATAACAATACTGAAACCAGCAGACACTTACCACAAAACCCCAGAATTACACCTCTGGACACTTATACCAGAGAAATGGAGGCTATGCCCTCACTAAATCGCGTACATAATTGTACACTGCAACTCCTATATAGCCCAAAACTGGAAACAACTGAAACGCCACTCAAAGGGTAAATGGTTAAACAAACTGCAATATACTCATACTATGGAATACAATTCAGGGAAGAAAAAGAATAGACTATTGATTCATGCAACAACTTGAATCTATCTCAAGGGCATTATGTTGAGTTAAAAAAAAAAAAAGCCAATCTCAAAAGGTCACAGAAAGCATAATTCCCTTTATCGAGCATTCTTGAAGCAAGATTAAAGGGGTTAGTTGTTACCACTCATTGGAGATGTTGGGAGGGGTTGAGAGGACCATTTGTGGTGAAGGAATAGTTCTGTATCTTGATGGTGACAATGGCAATGGACACAAAAGTATACAAATGATAAAATAGCATAGAACACATGCATATTGTCCTAATGTCAATTTCCTGGTTTTGATATTGTATTGCATGCAAAATGTAATCATTAAGATAAACTGGATGTACCTGGCATGGTAGTGCACACCTGTAATCCCAGCATTCAGAAGACTGAGGCAGGAGAACTGCCACAAGAGGCCAGCCTGGACTACATAGTGAGACTGTGTCTCAAAAAAATTTTTTTAATTAAAAATTAGATGATGAGTATGTGAGGCCTCACTGTATCACCTTTGCAACTTCTGTGAATTTATAATTATTTCCAAAAAAAAGTTTCAAAATAAGATACTTTCTCTGTGAAGTTGTCCTCAACTCCCCAAAAGCCTACCCTTTAAAAAAAATTTATTAGTATATGTTTGCAATAAATAGTAGTTATGTTCATCTCGAGAAATTGGTATTCACATCTTGGTCATTTTTACTCTACCTTCTCCCCCACACCGACTCCACCCTTTCCCTCCTTCCTTCCCCTGATCCCCTCCCCATCTCCACAGAGTCTACCTCCTTGTTTCTTACCATCGCTTCAATTTGCTCTTTAAAGAGTTTATATTCTGGGTCTTTCATATTAGAGAAACCATGTGATATTTAACCTTCTGGGTCTGATTTATTCCACTTAGTATTTCTATCTCAAAATATATTCATTTTCCTACAAATGACTCAAATTTATCCTTCTTTATGGCTAAGCAGTACTCTCTTGTGCATATACACTACATTTTCTATATCCACTCATCTGTTGGTGGGCATATAAGCTGTTTCCAAGATTTAGCTATTGTGAGTTGTGCTGCTATAAACATGGGTATGCATGTATCATTGTCAAATGACTTTAAAACACCCAGAACAGGTAGAGCTGGGTCACATGGAATTTCTAGTTTTAGTTTTTTGAGGAGTCTCCATTCTGATTTCCGTAGTGTTGTACTAGTTTACATTCCCACAACAATGTAGAAGGGTTCCTTTTACACCACATCCTCACCAGCATTTGCTGTTTTTGGAGTCCTTGACAATAGCCATTTGTACTGGAGTAAGATAGCATCTCAGTGCTGTTTTGATTTGCATTTCTCTAGTGGCCATAAACATTTTTTTCATCTATTTATTGGCCATTGTAGTTCTTGTTCTGAGAAGTGCCTACTTATTTCATTTGCCCATATTTTGATTGGATCTTTTACTTTGGGGTGGTCTAATTTTTTTTTGAGTTCTTTGTATGTTCTAGATATTAGTCCTCTGTCCAAGAACAGTTGGTAAAAAGTTTTTCCCATTCTGTAGGTTGTCTCTTTTCTTTTCTGGTTATTTCCTTTGCTGTGCAGAAGTTTTTAATTTGATATAATGCCATTTGTTGATTCTTGGTATCATGTCTTATACAATTGGGGTTCTGTTCAGGAAGCCCTCGCCTGATGCCTACATCTTCAAGAGTTTTACCAATTCTATAAAGTTGCCCTTTGATCCACAGCCCGGTCCCCATATCTGCCTTTTCACAAGCCTCTGTGGAAGGACTAAGCCATTTTTTTCTTTTTTGTATCCCCTCAAACAGAGCCTGGCTCAAAGCAGTCGCTCAGTAAATATTTGTCAAATGACTAAAACAGGGTCTGTCTTGCTCTTGGTTCCATCACCAAACAGCCTGGGTCACTTGGAGGGAGAATGTTATGGCCTAAAGTAGGGAAAGCAGAGTAAACTCTAATCAACTCCAGGGAAGCTGGCTTCTTTCTGGTCTGGCTGAACCCAATCTGGCTGTCCAGAGACACCTTCTTTGTCCAGCAGCCACATCTCCAGGAATCTTGTTGTAATATCCCAGGAACTGTCGAAAGCATACATATTAAACTCATCAATGGATGCTAAAACTATTGGGTGAAAGTTTAATGGGGAACAGGATATCTGTAAGATTTAGTTTATTACATAATTATAAAGGAGAAGATAGTAATTTAGAAGTGGCAGCCACTACTTTTCCTATCGGATGTTAATCCAAATTAATGTCACTTGTAGTGAAACAAATGAACCTCATGGGCTTCCTGATGTGATCACCTAGGAAGATAGCATATATGCTTTCCTGCTAAAAACATATAACTTGAATTTAATCATGAAGGAACATTTCACACACACAAAACAAAACTGAAGGAAGTTTGGGCGATCTGGCTGCGACATCCGTCACCCGTGGATCACCAGGGTTGATTCAGCTGATCCAGCTGGCTAGCCGGGTGTCCCCTTCCTCCCTCACCGCTCCACAGGCCTCCCTCCCAGAGCTGCATGCTCGGTCGAAGAGGACGACCCCGCGACAGAGGAGGACTCCTTCCTCCGTCAAGGTATACGAGCAGCTCCACTCCTCTGCTAGAACCTCCAAACAAAACAAAACTGACCTGTATTCTTCAAAAATATAGGTGGTTCCTGACTTAACAATGGCTTGACTTACGGTGGTTCAACTTAATGTTTTGTTTTGTTTTTACTCCACAATAGTGGGAAAGCTATATGCTTTCAATAAAAATAATACTTTTTTGAATCCTGACCTTTTCCCAGGCTACCCGTGTGCGGTATGATGTTCTGGTGATGCTGGGAGCAGCAGCAGACGCACCTCCTACTCAGGTGTACAAGGACGCGAGGGAACATAGTCTAAAGCATATGTGTTGCTAAGCTATGATGTTCAGTAGGTGAGGTGTACTAAATGCATTTTTTTACTTACAATATTTTTAGCTTATGATGGGCTTATAGGGACCACAATTGTTGTCAGTCGAAAAGCATCTGTATCAAAGTCATAAAAGGCAAAGAAAGGCTGAAGAAATGTCCCAAATTTAAAAGACAGGAAAATGCAAACAATATACGATCATTGATTGAATCTTGCATCCAAAGAAGGGCGGGGGGGGAGGAGACAGACAGACTTGGTATAAAGGACATTATTGGGAAATTGCAGTAATTTGAATGTGAATTATGCATCAGATAGTATGCATGAATATACACTACATTTCCCAATGTTGATAACCTCACTGTGCTGTGTAAAAGAATATCCTGCTCTCAGGAGATACACAATAAAGCTCTATGACTAAAGGAAGAATTGCAGAAATAAAGCAAACTTGGCAAAATGGTGCCAACTGGTGAATCTAGGTAACATGGCAGTTGTTTTCCATTAATTTAAGATTACTTCAAAATTTAAAGTTTTTAAAATACATATATATGTATATATACACACATACATATATATACACATATAAGTATATATACACATACACACATATATATATGTATATACACACATATAGAGAAAGAGAGAGAGAAGGAGAGAGGCGAGGGAGAGAGAAGAGTTTTAGGGCACACTGCATTGTCACATCCTGCAGCCCATCAGAAAAAGAAGGGAGGAAGGCAGAGGGAGGGAAACTTCCTCAGATTCCCTGAAGTTCCCTAATGCTTCCATGCTGCCTGCGGTCTGCGGCCTGCAGCACGCCGCTCAGCCGCTCAGCCTGTGGAAGCAGAGGCCCCACTCTGTGCAGCTGAGCTCACTCAGTCCAAGTGAAAATGGTCACGGCCAGAGGAGGAGCAGGCAAGTGCAGGAGGCCCTTGAAGCACCTGAGACAGTAAGATAACCAGCCCCCGCCTGAAGCACAGCAATTTCATCAAAATGGTCCCGCGATGCTCTCTGTCACCTCTTCTCACAATGGGACGATAGCCCTATGTGGCTCACGCCAACTCATAGATTTTACTCATTACTTTTCCTGTTGAACTCCTGGTCCGCAGTGAAGATCATTTGCAAATAAAGCCCAGAGTTTCAAAAGGGTTTATGAGACAATCAACCAGGCAGGAATATAGTCTCCTGTGTCAAATCAGCCTCAGATACCCATTATTCTTTTTTTTAATATCATTCATTTTTTTCTCTGTTAAAGTTGTTTCTATTCATCTCACTTTACCACTGCCTAGACCAATCTTCCTAAATTAGCAGAGGCCTGCAGCACCCTGCAAGGGAAGAGGGTGGGGGTGTGGGGGACAGACAGACTGTCTGCAGCAGAACTATTTAATTTGAGCTGGTTGCCCCTTCTGAAAAATGATGTCCACATCAGATAAGGAGACGGGCAGTTTAAATTGTTCTATCAGAACTGAGTTGCCTGTTTTTGAAGCTCATTCCAGACAATTGGAAACTGTTCTCTTCTCCTTTTTTTATAAGGCAATTGCCCAACTTGAAGGCTGTTTGTGACTGAAGTAGAGCTACAATAATTTATACAGTAAAATCCTCTATCTGGATAAAACTGTATATTTTCTCAGTAACTATGCTGTGTAAATAGTCCCTCTGTTTTATGGTTAATGCAGTACCTTTATGCATTCTGTCAAGCTGACACTCCTCCAGGAATATTTTACATGCTAGTACACAGGCACCTTGCTACTTAATACATTTAATGTGGTTTGTCTTTTCACAGACGAGAATACTAAGTGTTATGTCTGCCTTGCTTAGAACCAGTTTGCTCTATGAATGTGCATTTGTTGCCCTAATGGGTCTTTTCCTGTTCTAATTAATATGACAACACAGTATTGTCATCAACCAATATTTATGGAGCAGCCCTCTAAGGCTTGGGGCCAGTGTTGGGGGCTTTAATTAAAAGGTCCTATCTTATTCTGGGCATCTATGCACAGAGACACTTACTCAGCTGTGCAAGGGCAGCTGTACAAGCATTGGCCGCAGCCTCGATTGCTATGGGAAAACAATGCGATTGACTAAATAGATTATTGTACAGTCATTAAAACTAGATCAATGTATATTAACTGAAATGGAAATATATCCATGATATATTGGTGGGTTGAAAAAAGTGAACTGAAAACACATTATTGATAAAATGATCTCATTTTCAGAGAGAAAAATCTCAGTATATGCAATGCCTGTGTTCACATGCAGACTTGCATGAAGCTTATATTTACATTTTTGAAGTCTGAAGTTTGGTATAATATAGACCAAATAATATATACCAAAGTATAGTTGCTCTGAGGAGTAGGACCAAAGCAGAGGGCAAAGAGATATTTATGCTTAATTTCAGACATTTGTATATTATTTGAATTTTACTTTTATAAATAAAAAGATTTTTAAAAGACTGCATTCATTTAAAAGTCATATATTGCATACCTCCTATGTGTGAGGCACTGTGATACATTTATTACCACAGGAACAGTACAGTAGCAGAGAGAAAAAAAATAAGGAGAAAATTTAATCTTTACAAAAACA
Organism: Hystrix cristata; assembly: GCA_004026905.1. Classification (NCBI taxonomy): domain Eukaryota; kingdom Metazoa; phylum Chordata; class Mammalia; order Rodentia; family Hystricidae; genus Hystrix; species Hystrix cristata. The sequence continues at coordinate 25,681 of PVJO010002796.1, read as the reverse complement.
AAAGCCCTTTAAATTAGCTGTTTTGCCCTACTTAACTATGGCTCCTGTCTACATTAACAGACAAAAATCTAAGAACTGAGATGCCCTGTCACTTCTCCAAAATGGGCACATTGTCAGGCCCCACGAACATTCAGGAGAGGGCAATTGTCACTTAATGAACATTAGAGTAGTGGAAGAGTGACACCTCCGTGTGCCTAGGGAGAGCTGTGATTTCTATTTCCAAACTGCAGAGATCTCCAGGGCTTCCAGAGAGGTTCAGGGAGCTAGAGGATGGATCATGGGCAAGAAGAGAAATCTAGAGAAAAAAATAATCATAATAATGACGTTCTCTTTTCCAAAAACACTATCTTACTGAGATAAAAGTCACCAGATTTCTGAGACTTAACCACAGCAGTCCTGAGCAGAGGGATAAAAGGCCAAAAGCCTGATGTCAAGCTTGAATATCATACACTGATGTGTGGGGTGTATGCAGTAAGCTGGCCATGATGGAAATGAAAGCAGTCCCCAAATACGTCTCCCTCCAGCTCTCCTCCCCTGCTGGACCCAGGCTTTGTCCCAGGCTACTGCAAAACAGCATCTTTCAAACCTTGCTTGTGAAGATTATTTGTGACAAGTACTGAGACACTTGGTGATTTCAGCCAGTGTGCACCATGCTTAAAACATTTTTCCAGCCTTGTAATTGTCCGTCTCACACACACAGAGCCTTCAACAGACATTAGTATAGATGCTGTTATTAATCTGTGGTTAACTGCTCCTTGGCTGGTTAGAGGGGGCAAGATGATTGTGGTGGTGTACACCTGTAATCCCAACACTCAGGAGGCTGAGGCAGGAAGATTGCCACGAGTTCGAGGCCAGCCTGGGCTACACAGTGAGACCCTGTCTCAAAAAAAAGAATGGTTTTCTGAAAACTGGCCTGTGCCTTAATAAGAGTCTGGGGCAGTGGAGACCACTACAGACTTACAAAACCTCGACCTGAATACAATATTTACTATGAATCTGTACTTCCTCTTTCAAGAAAATGAAGTTCAGAAAGGTGAAGTGCAAAGCTCAAGGCCAAACAGCTCTGGAACAAGTTCTAGAACTTGAATCTCCCAGACTCTCTCTCTTAACCTCATGCCACTTGTCTTTAGTCTTCCAGTCATCCCTCATGATCCAAATGGGCTTGGTTCCAGGACCCCTGGTATGCCGTAATCCAAAGATGCTCAAGTCTCTGATGTTAAATGCAATATTTGCATATAAGCTGTGCACATCCTCTGTATACTATAAACCATCTCTAGATTACTTATACCTAATGCAATGTAGATGCTATATAGTTTTTAACAATGTTATTGTTTAGAGAATAATGACAAGGAAAAAGAGGTTTCTACATGTTTAGTGCAACTACAATTATTGTTTTGAACGTTTCTGATCCACTATTGATTGAATGTGGAACCCACGGATACTGACTGCCAATTCTATTTGTCTAATGGAACTGTACCCTCATATAAACCGTGGACAACCAACTTGACCAAAAGGATAAGCCAGATCACCAAATTATTTGAATATAATGCCAAACGCCAATACAGATTTCTCTGCTGCTCCTCTGAACAGTTTTCTTCCACTGCTTGTGAATTAGAAGGTCTTCCTACAACTCCACGTTGTCCTACTATTGTCCATCTCACAGAGGGAAGAGCCTCGCTGCCTGTCTGATGGACACATGGCTACTGATGACCTCGTCTTGCCCCATGTACTTACACTTGCTCTAGGGACCGCACGCCAAGAGCACAGCATCGCCATGTGGCTGCGGGGGAACAGGATGCAGCCGGCCTCCCCTTCTCACACCAGCAGGCTCCCCTTTTCTTCTCAGTCTGGGCACTTGAGTTTCAAATAAAGTGCCCATCTCCCACAGCCAAGAAGAGGTCAAATTAAGAATGGTGCTCTCTTTAGCAACTACAAAAAGTTCTCATTTTGTCATTTAGTAAAGTTCCCTAATGGCTGGAATATGAGCCCAATTTCTAACCAGTCCTGAGTTGGACCATTTCCCTCTCAGTGGTTCGGGCTCCCTGTGGGCAGATGGCCACAGCCCCGCAGGTGCCTGGGGGAACCGGCAGGGATCGTCATCTCTCCTTTCCAGGCTTCCTGCCTTTGGTGTTTTAATTCTGTTCCGAAGTCCTAAACCCTACAAGGGAATTGAGAAGTCCCAAGAGACCTTAGACCCTCTGAATTGGATGCAGCACCCCATATTTATTTAAAGAAAATAGGTTCCTCCTTTCTAGTCCGGCCCTAAGACGACAGAGGATAAAATTGGACGGCGTCAGGGAGAGTCTCATACTGAACAAATGACTTTAAAAATCACTGTTCCAGGGCCTGTACAGCCTGTGTATTGATGTCTTTTAAACGATTCTGGAAAGTCATCTCCCCCAAGCAGCAGCCCTTGTACTGAGGTGTAGTCTCTCTCTGGACCAAGAAGCTGCTAGCCAAGATTTCTGGGCTCCCAGTTTGGCCTTGCGCATACCTTGCCTAGCTGTGCCTTTTTGGGGTGTAAGCCAGGAGTCACGAGACACACAAGCCAAGAGCCTCCCATTCTCCAGGCAGGCAGTTCGAAGGCAACCAAGAAGCATCCGGAACGCTGAAGATGCCCTAATATGATTTTAATTTAGGGTATTGAGGCAGCTGGAGTGACCTCAAGCTCCTGGATCCCAGATCTCAGTCCAATGACACTTTGACCACAGCCTATTCTGTCACTGCTGGCCTGGCATCTCCTGACTTCTGCTCAGACCACTGAGCCTGGTGAGAGCCAGGGATGTGTGGGTAACACCACCCTTTGTCGCTCATTCTGTTGGTATTTGGGGGCCACTGCATGCAGTCAGTGGACGAGGCTGAAAAACCCCTGCCCTAGGCAACTCATGTTTCAGGCCACTGAGACTCATGTTCTGGAGGCAGGCACTTGGCTGGCTTTTGGGGTGGTGGTGGTAATCTTGTTGATACATTCCCGGGTCTCCACTACTGCTAAAGAAATGGACCATGTTCCTAAAGTGGTCCTTCCTTCTTGGCATCCAGCCCCAAAGCCCTCGGAATCCTGGAGGAACCCTAAATCGACAGGCTCAGATTGAAGTGAACTTCAGTGGGTTCCTTTCTGGGTTTTTTGGCAGGGTCTGTTCTCTTGTGTGTAACAATTGTCATATGTGGAAGACCTGCTATCCAGCAATCATTTGTTACATACTCCCTGTGAGTGATGTCGTTTCCTCCTCTAGTTAAAAACCAAGGCTCAGAGGGGTCAGGTAACATTTTCCAGCTCACACAGCCAAAATGATAGCTGACTCCAAGACTCGCTCCGGTCCCTCGATGTTCAGCTGCCTCCTTCTTAGGTGCCTGCAGATTTGCCATCCAGGGTGTGCACATTATACTATCCTTCCCCAGTGGGCATGAGTGTCCACTGAAGTGACCCCACTTTCACCTGCAGGACAAGTCAGAGCCTTACAGAGAGACGGAGGACTCATCTGAGTTTCCCTAGCACGAGCTGGCTGCCACCAGGCTGTGATCCACACAGATGCTTCCTTGGGTTCCCTATCACCCAAATGGCATAATCTCCAAAGTCCCCACCTGGTCCCCCTGATGCTTTATGGCGTGGGAGCTGGGACGGGTCCACATCCTTGCACCTGGCTCTTTCTCACTTTCATGCCCCAGCTCATGCTGCCTCTTCTACCAGTAACACCCCTTCCTTCCTCACCTCTGGCCTTCCTCTCGCTTTTCTTTCTCCTGTACTCAACTATTCAGTGAGTCTGATGATTTCTCCTCCGGGAAGCCTTCTCTGATCTCAGCCCTCTGCCTCAGTTCCACAGGGCCTCTCCTCCCACACACCCTACCAAAGTCCTTCCACCCCATCTTATAGCAATCCGCTGTGTGTCTGTCTCCACCAGCAGTACTGTCTTATCACCCTTGTGTCCCTGGCGCAGCCCTCAGCTGATGTAGACTGGGTCAAGCCTGCTCTGGGATTGCCTGGTGTCCCAGCCTGACGAGGCACTGACCCGACAAAGGCTCCAGGATCCACCCCACTGAGATCCTGCGGCTCCGTCCCATGCAGACAGAGGCCACACTCACAAAGGGCGCAGCACCATCACCTCTCCCAGAGCCTGTAACAAAGGGATGGCACGTGGGCATTGCCCTCAGCAGCCACCGCCACTCTGTGCACCCAGCTACACATACCTCGCTGGTTGCCATGGCACATTTTAATTAAGTATAAGGATTTTGTGTCTTGATAACAGAAAATGCAGCTCTCTTTTGTCTGCCTCCAGTCCTTTTAGGAGCAGACATGGGATGTGGCGCTCAGAAGTAGTTATTAACAGGGGGTAAAGGTAGGCAGGCCCCTTGGGGGGTCCAGAGGGGCTTGGGGAGGATCGCCTCTCTGGCATGCCCCTGTGTGCTGCCCTGGGACCAGCCTCCACTGCAGAGGGCTCCTCCTGCAAGCTGTAACCTGTGCTGGGCTAAGGGGACAAGACAATGGTGGGCAGGCTGCTCTGCTCTTACTCTCTAGTAGCAGCTTTCACTTCCATCAAGGAGAAAGACCAGGCCACAGTGCCACAGTGGGGCACAGAAATAGAATGGGAATATGGGAAAACTCAAAGGCCTCTGCCAACAGACAGCATGTGGCTAGCACAAGCCTGAGCCTGCGGCGTGCACATGTGCACACGGGTTGCTACACCTCACTCGTACACATACTGAGCATCCACTGTATGCTGAGCTCTCTGGAGGCTCTGGGGTGATACGAATGGGGGCACCAACTTCCTGGGTTTGTAGTCAAGGCCGGCTCTGGCTGTTAGGATGCCAGCCACATGTGCTTTTCACATTTTCTACTAGTCACATTAACAAAGGGGAAAAAAGGTAAAGTTTTAATTTAAAAAAATCTCTTTAACATGCTACCCAAAATACCATCTCAACATGTGAATGAGATAATTTCCATTATCTTTTTCATATTAAGTTGTAGAATCTGGAGTATATTTTCCATTTACAGTATATCTCAATTCAGACATCTCGACCTGTCTTATACTTTCGTACTAGGGGGTCTTCAGAGAAACAAACCAATAAGATATGCATGGGTATATAGGAAAGGCTGTATTGTTTTTGTTTTTAAGAGATAGGGTTTACCTGTTGCCCAGGCTGGCCTCAAACTCCTAAACTCAAGCAATCCTCCCGCCTCAGCCTCATGAGGAGCTGGCACTAACAGGTGTGTACCCTAAACCTATCACATAAAAAGATTTATTATTAGAACTGGCTCATGTGATTTTGAAACTGAGAAGCCCCTAGGAAAGCCAGAGGCATAAACCAATCTGAGTTCTAATGCCTGAGGACCAGGAAAGCTGTTAGTGTAACTCTCAGTCTGGCGAAATTGTCAGGCCTGAGTCCCATTGATGGGGAGCCTGCTGATGTAAGCAGAAGAAAATGGATGTCCCAGTTCAAACAGAGAGAATGAATTCACTCATCTTCTACCTTTTCGTTCTGTTCAGGCCCTCACTGGACTGGGCGATGCTCACCTACCTTGGTGAGGGCAGACCTCCTCAGTCTACTGCTTGAATGCTAAACTCTTCTGGAAGCACCCTCACTCACACCTGTGAGCTGCTCTCCGGGCACCCCTCAGCCCTATTAAGTTGACACATGAATCCACCCCTTGTATCTGTCTTGTCCCTGAGCTCTGACACATGGCAGTGCCTTCCACCCTCCCTGAGTCTCAATGCTGGGCAGACTCAGCTGCTCCTCATAGGTGATGACGCTGAGGCCAGTGTGGTTGCCAGGCTTCAGGATGTCCCCAGTGTGCCTTGCCTCATCGTTATGTTGTCCCCTCTTTAAACAAGGCTATCTTGTGTCACCAAAGGTATGTTGTGGAAATGAGTGGGATGTGACCTCTGAGACTACATCATACGAATCCTTGCTTTACTTTGCTCTCTCTTGGGTCACTCACTCTCAGGGAAGCCAGCCACCACGTAGTGAGGACACGGAAGCAGCTCGGGAGACAACCGCATGGGGAGGAACTAAGGCCTCCTGCCAATATCCGGCAGGGACTTGGCAGGCTCAGGAGCAAGCTCGTGTGAAGGGACTTTTCCAAGTGACTTTGGAGATGACGGGGGCCACTCCAGAGCTTCAGCTTGTGAGAGGCCTGAACCAGAACCAGCCAGCCAAGCCACTCCTGGGTCCTGACTCACACTGTTGGAAATAGTGGTTTTTGTTTGAAACTGCTAAGTGCGAGATGATTTGTTGTGCGGCAGCTGATTCTTAATCACCAAGCAGATGAGGACACTGGCCTGTGTTAACTCATCTCGAGAGTCCCAGAGCTAGCATCCCAGCTTTTCCCCAGGCCCGCTCCAAGGACCCCAGCCAAGTGACACTGGCACGCCACATGAGCCCCTGCCTGCTCCTCTGCCTCCAACTAGGGTTTCTTCCTCAGACCCGTGTCTTCTCTCCAGTGGCTTCCCGGACTTGTGCCTTGGTCCATCTCACACACAGGTCAGGGAACATGGAGAGGCAGAGGCTGCTGCTGAACAGGAGGGGAAGGGCGCTTCTTGCCACAAGGCCTCCAGGTCATAAGAGCAACTCTGCACCCAGCAAACTCCTGGTCTCCCTCCCGGCCCTCTAACCCCTCACCCAGCCCACCGTGCATTCTGACGTGGCAGGAATCGGAACTGGTCCCCTCACAGCACCATGGAAGTGTCAGTAAGATGGAGAGCATGTACACAACTTAGGGAGGAGACAGAGAAGATGAATGTCCCCTCCAGCCATACCACCTACCCTCAGATTTCCTCTGACATAGAGGGGCCTGCTGACTGCACACACTGTGAGTGTACTTGATGCCATTTGGCAGTACACTTCATATTGGTTCAAATGGAAGGAAGGGAGAGAGGGAGAAAGACGAAAACAGGAAGGGAGAGATAAAAATAAGTGCTACCCATATTTGGAAGTTCCTTTCATTTCAAGGCTCAATTTCCTTGTTTGTTCAACAGAGATCCATTGGGAACCAGCTGGGGGAGGTGTCTGTTAAGCAGCTTGGAGAAGGTGTGGAATAAAGTCCAATCTATATTAGGTGTTCACCTAGATCACAACTCCAGAGCAAGTAGATGATTGCTGTGAGGTTTGAGGAAGGAGACTCCAGGGTCAGGCAAGTGATAGCCCAGTCCTACCCGAGATCTCTGCCTGGGTTTTGGAGGCAGAGGGGTAGTGGTCAGAAGTCTCTCTTGGGCTACTAAGGAGGATGAACACAGCAAGAAAATGGGGGTGTGGTGACAAGGCGGGCTGGGCAGGCCTGGAGTGGCAAGCGCCCCCACCGTAACTTTTCGTCTACCCTGCAAAGGTAACAGACTTCTGTGAGCAGCACAAACTTGATCAACTCATAGAGGTCAGAAGAAAATAAAGAAAAGCAAACTCTTAGTGAGTGCTTCCTATAGGCCAGGCACTGTGGCATGAGTTTGACTTGCATTCTCTTGTCTCAGACCCACCATAGCCCAAGATAACTGCAATTATTACATCATTTTACATGACAGAAAACTAAGTTTGGAAAGAAAATATGTCCAAGTTCTCACAGCTGGAAAAGTGCTCATCAGTTGGAAAGCATTTTACTTTCTTCTCGACACCAATAAGGCACATGCCTGAGGGGTAAAAAGACATAGGTAATGATAACGGTGTCTTAAACTCTAAACCTTTCCACATAACTCTGACTCCAGAGCTGACCTCCAAGTTCCCTGCCAAGAATACGGGACACACTTGTCATCCTGAATTATCTATGTTTAGGGCTCCATTTGATCCCTCTGACCTGGGACACAGGCTCAGTAGGGAATCGAGAAAGAGCCCTGGACCAAACTTCATCTCCCTGCTGTCCTCCTTCTAGAAGAAACTCCAGTTCTTGATCACTCCCATGAGAACTGGAAGATGCAGTGGCACGAAGGCAATCTAACACAAATCCCCGGCCTTGGTCCCAAGCTTCGGAATTGACAAGGCATGTAGGCATGCTGTCATTTAACAGTCTAGAGACTGAGAGAAAAAATCATCTTATCTCCATTTCACAGAGGAGGAAGTGAAGCTCAAGAGAACTACCCATTCTCTGCCTCAGAGTTCCAGAGGGAATACAGAACTGGCTACATAATTTGCAGGGCTGGTACAAAAAGAAAATGTAAGGTTCCTTGTTCAAAAATGTTTTAGAATTTCAAGATGGCAGCAGTGGAGCACTAAATCAGAGGCAGGCCCTTCTCAGCACAGAGGGGGTCACTGTCCCCAAAAGTCAGCCCTGAGAGTTTGGAAGGCAGCCAGGACCTTGGGGAAGGTCACTACCTGTTCTAGCACCCCACAGCTGTGTCTGCTGTCCCTCTGGTCTCCGGCCTGCAGCCCCCAGGGTTGGGAGGGTCCTGTGGAGCAAGACTGCGGGCTGACACGCCTCGACACAGACGGACCACAGGCTCCAGCAGGGGCCCCCATGTCGCTGATCACATTAGCTGAATTCAATTGTGATTCCCTCTAATTATAATCCTTTTCTAGGAACGAGCGGGCCAAACTGAATTAGGAGGGGGAAACAGTCTATACTTTCATTCAGAGAAAAAAAAAATGGAATAAAAACAAAATTAGATTTTACTCCGTGGGCCCTGGATTTAGGAGGCAGAGTGCCTGGATTTGCGCCTCACCTCTGACACTTCAACTCACATGTGACTACAAGCAAAAACTTCCCTTAGCCTTGGTTTTCTTATCTGTGAAATGGGAATAAAATAACTATTTTTGGAACGCCTATGAAGATGAATTTTGACAACGCAGTGGTACTTAATCTTTTGAGGGAAGCACTGAAAAAACCTACCCTCCAGTTTAATTTCAGGGAGTTTCATGACCCCCTGAAGTACCAAATTCCAGGAAATGCCTGGAAGTTAGTTAGGAAATGCTAAGATAAGGAATTAAAATATTTTTGTTACTTTTTGTAATTTCGAACCATTGCAATATGAATACTTTGAATTAGAAAGGCTTCGCTGAAATATTCACGGACTTTTTAACAAATAAGCCAGAGGACCTATGCATTAGTTTATTCCACTCTACAATGAATATTTCATAAATTACATGCAATTATTAACAACATCAACACTAGCAAATTAATTACTGTCAATTCATATTAATAAAATTGCATTTTGTAATAAATAAAGTTAGTTTACTGCACTCTATCAGTCTCAGAGGTATTCACATTTGTCAATTGTCCGCTACTTCAGGCTAAAACAAAAGTAATCAAATAACTAATTATTGTATGAAATGTATCACTGCTTACACGTCAATGAAAACTCAGTTATTTATAACCCTGAGGACTGAATATTCAAATTGGTGTTTTTTACTATGCTAAGAGGAAGTTTCTGCCCTCGCCTTTTTACATGTTCCTTCAGCCTCCACCCTGGCCCCTGACAATGCCCAGCAAGTGCTCACTGCTGTGAACAGACACCACCTCAAGCAGGAGTCAAGCAAGTTCTGCAGAACTGAGAGCAGTGTCCCCACCACTAGCTTCATGGCTCCATTTCCTGAATTCTGTGTCACATAAGCTCCCCCTCCCATTTTCCATCCTCACAAATAAAAAAATTCCTTCTCCTTCAATTAAAGCTCCAGAGTTGTAACCTGCAACTGCAACACTGATTCTGTCCCTGTGTCCATTTTAAAGCCAGGGGTAGCCAACTCACCACACTGAAATCAAAATGACGACAACGAAAATTATCTACAGAGTTAAATTACATGTGCTTGGTTTCATCTGATGCTTGCTCACAACAGGTTAGTGCGTTAGTAGTTCCATTTTACAGGTGAAGAAACTGGGAGTCCACAAGCTCAGGACTTGTTCAGGAGCATTCAGGCCTTGGGAAGAAGGGCAGCCAAGACTAGAACCTGCTTTGCTGACCTCACCTCCCCTAAAGTGTCCATGAAACATCTAAGAATTCTCAAGGTAGTGACATATGACTGGTGGCTTATCTGCCCAGTCAGGTGTTCAGCTTCCTCCTTGGGGATGCTCAGACCTAACGGACAGACACAAACCTGAGACTCAGAAGGCTTTGCACAGTCTGTAAGTGTCTTATACCCTCAGTATTTAAGCATAAGTTTATAAAAATGTATCAACTCCCATTTTGTCCAGAGGGTGAAATTATTTTGTAAGGCTTATACAAATGCCAAAAGTATGTCAAACTATTCACAAAATAGGCATCACCAGCAGAGTTCCTGCTTCAATGCAATTATCAGAAGGTGACTTAGAGTCTATATTAGTTTCCTACAGCTCTGTAACAAATTACCATAAACTGGGAGGGCTTCCAACAATAAGATTTTATTCTTTCACAGCTCTGGAAGCCATGAATAAAGTCAAGGTGTCGACAAGGCCATACTCCCTAAAAGGTTCTAGAAAGTCATCCATCCATTCCTGCTTGCTTCAATTTCTCCCAGCCCCAGATGTTCCTCAGTTGCAACAGTGCTGCTCAAACCTCTATCTCCACCTTCACATGGTCAACTACCACTTATGGCTGTCTCTGTGTTCAATACCTTCTTTTTATCAAAATACCAGTTACATTGGATTTGGGACCCACCTTAATCCAGTATGACCTCTATCTTAACTGTGCAAAGCCTTCTGAGTCTCAGGTTTGTGTCTGTCCATTAGGTCTGAGCATCCCCAGGGAGGAAGCTGAACACCTGACTGGGCAGATAAGCCACCAGTCATGTGTCACTACCTTGAGAATTCTTAGATGTTTCATGGACACTTTAGGGGAGGTGAGGTCAGCAAAGCAGGTTCTAGTCTTAACTTGATTATACCTGCAAAGACCCTATTTCTAAAATAAGGTCACATTCTGAGAGGACAGAAAAATGGGAGGAGGGGGGCAATATTCAATCAGTAGAAAGCATACTTCTTAATTCAACTAGGGAATATCTGGCCCTGCTGGACACAGGTGTTGTTGGCCTGTGCCAGAAATGTGTGCCTCATGGGTTCCCAGGCTGAGCACCAGAGCCATCCAAAGAGCAAGCAATACCTTCCCAGACCTCACCTTGGTAGTTCTGACTTAAGAGGTCAGAGTAGGATCCAGGAGTCTATGTTGAAGGGCTGTGATTCTTATAGATAGCAGGCAGGTGTGAGACTACCTCATGTAGGAGAGATTAAAAATGGTGGAGTAAAGGCTGACAGCAAAATATAGCCTCTCCAAAACTTGGAATCAAGACATCCTGAAGGCAACAACAAAGCAAAGAGAAAAAGAAGTCCAAAAGCTGATCTCATGGACACTGAAGTAGAAGAAGCCATAGGCAAAGAACTCAAAATTCAAATGGTCAAAAATATCTGAAGAGACAAAAGAAGAAACATTTATGCAAATACACAAGATGATTAATGAGCTCAAATAGGACTTAACTAAACAGATGAAAAATTTTACCAATAAAATACTCTGTGAGCTTAAAAATTAAACAAACAATAAATTAACTGAGTTAAACAAGACAATAGAAAACATGAATGACCACTTTGGAAAAGAATTAGTAAGAAAAGAAAGCAAGCAGAAATCAATGATATAAAAAATTCAGTGGAAAGCATGAGTAGCATACTTGAAAAATATGAGAACAGCATGTCAGAAAGAGAAAACAAGGTAGATATAGTAGATCATAAACTCAGTGATGCCCTAAAAATTTTAAGACACCACGAAAGCTGGATCCAACAGTTGCTAGATGATTGACAAATAAATAAATAAATAAACCAACCTCAGAATTATAGGAATAAAGGAAAAATTAGATGATTCAAAAAGTATAAAAAATTTGTTCACTGAAATTATAGCAGAAGTTTTTCCATATCTAGGGAGAGAACTCAATATACAAGAGGCATTCAGAACCCCAAATAGCCATGACCAGAAAAGAATCTCTCCACAACACATTATAATCAAAATTCCAGAAATTCAACAAAAGGAGAGAATACTGAAAGCTGTTGGAGAAAAAACAGAAAATAACCTATAAAGGTAAGCACATTAGAAGAACTGCAGATTTCTCAGCACAAGCCTTAAAGGCAGGAGTACCTAGAGCAAAGGTTTTCAAGCCCTAAAAGAAAACAATTGTCAACCCAGGCTTTTATATTCTGTGAAATGAGCCTTCAAAATTGACAGAGAAGTAAGGATTTTTCCATGACAAAAAATCCTGAAGAAATATATGACTGCTAAACTAGCACTGCAGAAATACTTAATAGAATCCTGAGCCAGGGAGGACACCAGGACCAAAAAGTCCAAAGGGAAGTATACATCTAACCTGAAGAGTGATTAAACAAAAGGAAAAAGGAAAAGAGTAAGTCCTAGATCCAATAAACGCTGCACAAAAATAACTCTCAACATCGATGGTCTCAACTCCCCATACAAAATGTACAGACTGGCAGATTGGATTAAAAATACAACCAAAAATTACCTGCAGAAGACAACTCATCTAAAAGGAAGTACATAGACTGAAAGTAAAGCATGGAAAATGATGTTCCATTCAACTGGAGCCCAAAAACGAGCTGGAGTAGCTATCTTACTTTCAGACACCACAGACTTCAAGCTAAAACTGATCCAGAAGAAACAAAGATAGCCATTTACATATTGGTAAAGGAAGCATTTCAACAATAAGGGATAACAAGGGTAGATATCTATGCACCAAATATTGGCACACCCAATTTCATAAAACCAAAACTACCAGACTTAAAAGAACAGATAGACACCAAGACAATCACAGTAAAGGACTTCAATACCCTACTCTCAGATGAAAAAAATCAACGAAGAAACATCAGAGTTAAACTATGCCACTGAACAAATGGACTCAATATATCTACAGTGTTTTACCCAACAACAACAGAATATACATTTTTCTCAACAATACGTGGAACTTTAACCAAAATAGACCATCTCTTAGGCCATAAAGCATGCTTAATTACAAATGAACTGAAATAATCACTGCATACTATCAGATCATAGTGAAATAAAGCTAGAAGTCAACAGCAAAAGAAGCCACAGAAACTATACAAACAATTTAAATTGTACATTATTGAATAATCAGTGGATCACAGAAGAAATCAGGGAAGAAAATTTTTGAAAGTTCCTAGAATCAAATGACAATGGAAGCATAACATACCAAAATCTATAGGACACAATGAAAACAGTTCTAAGAGGGAAAGTTATAGCTGTAAATGCACATATAAAAAGAATAGAACAATCCCAAATAAATAACCTATTGATGCACCTCAAGGACCTAGAAACACAAGGACAATCCAAATCTGAACTAAAAGAAAGAAAAAATTATAAAGATCAGAGTGAAGATTAATGAAAATTGATGAAATTGAGACTTCAAAGGAAAATAACACAAATGAATCAAAGAATTGGTTCCTTTATATTTTGAATTTTTTTTTAAATTTTTAACAAGAACATGTATTGGTACTTTGTATACATAATAATCACATTCGTCATGGTTAATTTGTACCTGTACATGATATATCTTGGTTCTCCCTCTTCCCTACTCTTACCTATTTACAACAGGTTTATTTACATTTTTCCACTTTTTAGTATATGTGCTGTTGAAGCGAGCACCATTTTTCCACTTTTTAGAGAATTGGTTCTTTGAAAAGCAGGGAAGGGATCTAGGAATGGGGACAATAGGAGGGAGAGAAGAGGGGAAGGGGAAGTAAAAAGGATCAATATGCAAGATGTATATGTATCAATATCCCCACAATGAATGTATTTACTATGTATCACAATAATATATTAATAAACATATTTTTTAAAAAGAGAGAATATCTCTGTAGAAAAACCAATAATAATCATTATAATGATGATAAGAGCAGCTAACATCAGCAACCCAAGTACGGAGTTAAGTGCTTCACATGTCCATTCCGTCTGCCTCTCTCCGTAAGCGGGATCAAGGGATTAGTATGTGGACTGACGGAACAGAAAATGGGGACGGGTTGGCAGTGAGCAGAAAGGCTCTAAGACTTGCCTAAAGCCATATGATGTGAAGAATGGAACCTCAGCTGCAGGCCTAAGAATAGAACCTTCAGCATGCATATGGCCCCGGAGCAACGGTGGGGGCAAGTACCACCCTGGGGACTCACAGAGCCAAGAGACTTCAGAAAAGCGGGCCTAATTCCCAGGACAGCTCATGCCCCAGCAGAGATTGGGGTGGGATGAGTGTGTCAGGAGAGCCAGGATTCCCAAAGTGATTATACTCCATTCAGCCCGGCTCATATGAGATGCTGTACTAGGGACTGAATTAGAAGAGGATGAGAAGAGCAGTGACTAAGAATGGCTGGAGTGGCATATGTGGCCGCAGCAGAGCATGGGCCTGTGGGTCTGCAGTGAAAATAGAGGACCCTTCCTGCTAGGGCAATCACTAGAGATATGTCTGAGATGAACGGGACAGGCAAATGGGACTGGCACATAATAGGCGCACCATAAATATTTGATAAATAAATGAATGATAGCATGAATGAATTAATGGTGAGGAAAACAAGAAAGGGAAAGGATGCTAGGTTGAGGGGCCTGAATAAACAGAGACACAGGATAAGAGAGCTAGGAGGAGTTAAGGGGATGGTGGCTAGAATGTCACTTGCACACAGCTAAACAAGTAGAAGGTGAGATAATAATGACAACCACCACAGCAATAGTGCACATTACTGAGCAGGTAAAGTACATGACTCTCATTTTATCCTATAAGGTATTACTATGATGCCCACTTTTTAGATTAGGAAACAGGTCCAGAGAAGAGAGGCAACTTGCCCAAGGTCACAGAATTTGTGAACGGCAGACCCAGATCTCACACCCTTGATCCAACTCTGGGACACCCTCTAGTCTCCGCTTGGATTTAGAGTTTACACTGCCGAGTGGTCATCAGGGAGCTCTTGCAGTGAACTGAGCAGACAGAAGCTGTGCCTGGTGCTACACCTGCAGAGGGAGGGCCCAACAGGCAGGAGGCATGAGCCCCCTCAGTGACTCCAAGGGGGTAAGTGAAATGACCTACATAACTGTTCTAAAACAAAACCTACCCCAAAAAGCAGTTGCTTAAAATAAAAACTCTAGATGGGAGGTTTTCATTGCAGGCTAATTACACAAGTGAGAAAGATTCATCACTTTGGTGAGCATTCCCACTCTCAAAACATGGAGAAATCAGCCCACACCAAATAGGCTATTTCATTCTATCTGAAAAGGACAGTGTTGTTTCCAATACATTGTGTTGATGTCAAACATGCAAACCAACAACAACACAAAAGTCTTAGTCTCCCTCAAGAAGAAGGAACTATTAGGGCATCTGTCAGAAGCCCCTGGGATGCAGTCCCACTGAAGGGAAACCACACTGCACCAGAGGAGCCGATTCACTCATCCCTGAAACACTCGTGCCTGGGCAGGGAGCACAACACCACGCAGCATCTCCCTACTCTCATGCCTTGAAGTTCACCAGACACCAGGCAATAGCCACAGGCCACCGGCAAGCCAGGGGATGGAGACACCTGGACCCATGGGAAACAGCGTCATCCAAGGGACAGTGGAGCAGCTGGGAACCACATATTTAAAAAAACACAACCTTCAAATCTGGGCCACTCTGGAATGACCCCAATACATGGTCCTCTCACTATGCAAACTGAAGATCATTTGGAGTTTCTAAAGCCTGGAGACCAGCTTCTGGAAACAATGCATTTTACACAGGAGACTGCCAAGGCTCAGACAGGGCAGCCTTACCGCAACCATACAGCTGGGCAGGAGTAAATGGAGTCTACCTGCAGCCCCGCTCCTGGTGCCGAGTCCTCTTTCCCTCTATCTATCCCAATCTGCCACTTCATCTACAGAAACATTTCTGTTTCTGCAGAAACAAAACGTGAAAAAGTGCACACACATGCATACGTTATCCTTAATATCAGTGAAAACAACTGAGTTTGAGAGACCAAGGACAATATGACATTGTCCTTAATTAACGATGCTCTCCTTATATTTTTTCTCTCTTCAAATTTAATTTTTAACAACAGGAAGAGTTAAGTAGAGTGACTATATTAACTCTGAATTTCTTGTATTTAACAGTTTGTGTCACCACCTTCATGTGATTCAAATTTAGTTGCTTCTCATCTAATTGAAGGATTATTTAAAAAAAAAAAGGTACTTTGACATCCAAAAAAAGAGTGAGAGAAGACCACAAAAAAGAGGGAACATATTACTTAACTTTATGATGACAATTACCTGAGCACAAAAGCGCTCATAAGAACATTCTACATTGGATATCATCCAAAAAAATTAAACCTATGTTGCTACTTCAATACATGTGAATACTAGGGATTGGCAGAAAAATGTCTATTCTATGAATAATAGCCTCCACTGTCCCAGTAGACAGCAATACACGAATTAAAAAAAAAAAAGATGAAGAAGAAAAAGGAAAGAAAAGAAAGAAAAAGAAAAAATAAAGTCTCAAGTCTTTTCCAAAATGGTGCTAATGCACTACTGAAACTTAATTTTATAATTTACTGGCAGTCAAGATGGCAGGAAATAAAATAATTTGCTATATTCTCCACAACAATCCCTGCTTTTCCTGGGAAGGGGTAATTATCCCCATGAGAAAAAAAAAAAGGAAAAAAATACGCCATCTCATATTAAGCTAAAGTCTCATCAAGAAGAGAAAAAGTGCCTCATTACATGTAATTACCAGAGAATTAGAAACATCATTTAACTAAATGAGCGAATAATGCTCAGGATATTGAAGAAACTTGCCTGCACTTCTGCAAAGCACTCTAAGTCCCATTACAAAAATTGCCCCTCTTTAATGGAATAATTTTAGGCCTTGTCTGCCTTGCTTTAAAAATAAAGAGGCTCTGAGAGGCAGAAAGAGGCTGAAACTGCCATAAACAACTGTTGAAAGGGACTGAAGAGAAGGCGCTGTCTCTCTTGGAGACCAAGACTCAGAATGACTCATAATCTACCATAATCAGGAAAATTAAACCTGAAGACTTGAAAAAAGGATTGCCCCCTTTTTAATTGTACTTTCTCAAGACTGCAATGTACTTGTGAGTATATATTAGGGATAACAGATGGAAGATTTTCAAGTCTGGGTACAGCTTCCCTGTTGCAATACAGCCATTTGATGTTCTCTTACAAAAATAAAATCATAACATACCTGCAGATTGTTGTTTATTGTGGCTTAATGCAATGATTTTCTAGCCATTCAAAGGCTTCTGGGCTTGGGTTAGGATCCCCTGCCCCCTTCCCTTTGCTTTTAATATTTATCAAGATTTAGCAGAAAAGGCAGGTGGATTTAATATAATCGTCCCACCTTCCAGCAATACTAACCTTTATTTACCTAGGAGACTAGGACAGGAAAGGGCATCGATCCAATTGCTTCATTTTAGTTTCCTGACTTTAGAGGAAGTAAAACTCAGAAAGTAATTGGTATTGGTCAGATTCTTAGTAGATCGCCAAAGCAGCTTCTAAAGAGGTCACTTCAAAGAAGAAACCAGAGACAAGGAAAGATCCTGAGGATCTTGCCCTGAGACCCAACAAGGAACCACACACCCCCAATCAGACACAAGGACCAGACTTTTTCCTGAGTCGGATTCACCAAGAGCAATGAAAAGTATGAGTTGGTCAGCCACAGATCCTGAGCTGTTATCACCTGCAACCCCTGATCTTAGCAGTGAAAAAGCTCTAAGCAGCTGAAGGCCACAGAGCTCCTTGCTCAGTTGCCTTGTGTCCCGCACAGCCACCTCTCAGCAGGGCAGGAATAACATTCTAATTTACCACATCGCATCCGAATTCCTCCCACTCAGATATTCTATGACCCAAATGTATTCCTTCTTGGTCCAGCACACATGAATGTCAGTAAGAAGAGAAGACGGTGCCAGCACTGTGGATGTGCTCATCACAAATACCTTCCTTGAGCTGTTCAAAGATGGGCGGCAGGGCGGATAGCTGAGCCTCATCTGCCTTCCTGCGCCTCTGGACATGTCCCTTGGAACCACTGTGAAGGTCTAGGATCCTATACCCCAGAAATCAAAGATTAATAAAAGGCAATTGGTTAGTTTCTTCAGGGATGAGAAGAGCTTCATTCAGATAAAACACTGGAAAGTAAGTCATGTTTGAGGCTGATGATGGGCAAATGCCCTGGGCTTTTTAAAACCACTCATTTAACTCTGAGGTAGAACTTTGCACTACTGAAGTTTCCAGATGAGGAGGCAGGAGGGGAAGACAACTCCTGTCCCAGGGAAGTAATGACAACTCTGTGTACATTATTACAGGAAATGAGTCAGGTTAACTGATTTGCCCACTAGTTCTGGGCAACTAATTAGAGGGACCCAGAAACGGAACATAGATCCACCAGTTTCCAAGCCCCTTTCCCTAGGTAACACCATGTTGCCTTCTTGGATGAATACTGACAAGGACTATCAGTAACACCTCCCTCAGTGGTGCAGCACTTCTAAATGTGCTTCCCAGTACTTCTCAGCACTTCACAGTGCTTTTCCACTATTTCTCCAACAAGGACGATCAGGATGTCACAATTTCCATTTAACACCGAAACTTAAAACTATGTAGACTGAAACATCTAGCATCGCCCACCAAGACCAGTGACACTTCATCCTGACCTACTGCTCATATTGGCAGTGGTGACAGAACAAATTTTGAAAAGATCTATCTGACCTAAAGTTTGTAAACAATGCTTTGAACCCTTTGATTCAAATCATTTCACCAAAGCTTTGTTTGTTTGTTTGTTTGTTTGTTCTCAATGTAGGCAACAGAGAAGTCTGTAAATATTTGAACCATTTTGCTTTACAGAGAAGTCTGTAAAGAGTTTTCTGATTATTTCCAGTCAGATAATATATCTTCCGTCATTACTAAAACAAAATATTTTAAGTCACGAGTTAAGTAGTCAAGCTGATACAATAAACTCACATTTTCATCACCCTCTCTCTGTTCCAAACACCACAGGAATGGTGACTAAATTACGAGAGAGAGAAAGACAGAGTCAGACTCTAAAACATAAAAAGAGCATTTCTGGATAGTTTGAACTGCTGATCTATAGGGTCAGAAGCAGCAAGTAGCAGCAGTAAATTTAATTTTTGCTGAGCAAATGCGAACTATTAGGCAGGAAGAGGGAGATATAAAAGGAAGAAAAATCAGCAAAGGACTAAAATTCAAAATCTCCACTCAAAATAAACCTGAAGACCAAACTACCAGTCAGTCATCAACACTAAAATCTAAAAATGCATTTACTCCAGATTAAATTGATAGCTCCAGCCACCGAAGACTCCATGTTTTAATACTTAAGGAGGTAAAAGAAGATATCATTTCATTTAAAAACAATTCAAAAATAAGTAAATACAAAACAAGAAGAGGTAGGTAAGAAATGAAATAGGAATTCTAGAAATGAAAAAGCTTACTAAGTGAACTAAATTCTCGATTAGACACAGAAAGAATCTGTAAATTTCAACAGAGTTCTAAGAAACTCACCTAGTTGGCAGCACAGAAAGAAACAAAATTAAAATATGAAGGAGTAATTGTGAGACATGGAGTAAAAACTGCTAGTTTCTAACAGTCATCAACTAGGATATATAAGACAATGTAGAGAAAAGAGTAGGGAAGCAATATTCTGAAATACAAATGCTGAAAATCTTCAAGAATTGAAATTTGCACTACATTTTGAGAACCAAGCAGAAATGGACAAAAATAAATCCACAACTAGACATGTAACAGTGAAGAATATAAGATATGAAGAGGCTAGCATAATAGCTCCCAGAGTGTGATAGTTAATTTTATATTAAAGTAACTGGGCTGTGGTGTCCAGACATTTGGTCAACATTATTCTGATGTTTTTGTGAGGAAGTTTTAAATGACATTTAATTTAAATTGGTACACTTTGAATAAAGCAGATTGCTCTCTCTAATGTGGGTGGGCCTCATCCAATCAGTTAAAGGGCTAAACAGTGTAAAGAGGTGCTTCTTCCAAGCTAGAGGAAACTCTGTCATCGGACTGCCTCTGCGACACTGCCTCTAATTGCTTCGACAGCAGAAGGCCTTTGGAGTTGAGCTGCAACTCTTTCCTGAGTCTCCTGCCTGCCATCCTCCCAATCCAGTGCTAGACTCATCAAGCCTCCATTTTGTATGAGCAAGTTCCTAAAAACAAATGTCTCTTTCTACATATACTGATTTTATTGATTCTATTTCCCTAGAGAGCTCTAATACAGAGGGAAAAAATTAAGTATGCTCTAATTAGGCTCACAGCAGATTTCTCAATAGGAAACAGAGACCCTCAAAATGTATGGGGAGTAAAACTTGTCAAACTAGCATTTTATATCCAGCTGAACTATCCTGGACAGTACAAGTAAAATAGATATTATCTGGAATACAAAGACATATTTCAGATTCTTATTTTTAAAATTTATAAAAAAAATACATTTCAGCAAGAAGAAAAATCAACCCAAATGGAAAAAACTATGGGTAGAGTTTAAAATACATATATGATAATTCATGTAATTAACTGTTGAAGTATAAAAATAACTTTGCTATTTTAAAACTGGAGAAAACTAAAACTACAAATATAAATTATAAGATCACGGGAAGAGTATTCAGTGAGCAAGTAACACATGAGAAACAATTGTTACTGTTGGGAAGAGGCTAGTAGAAGCACTGAACGACTACGGAGTTTAATAAAATAATATAGCATGATGCATAAAACTTTAAGAGTAGCTATCAATATATAGGTCTAAACCAGAAGTGAGGTACAGGAGATGTGAGGAATATGAAAAACTATTAATCCAATAGAAAGCAACAAAGGAGATGCTGGGCATGGTGGCATACACCAGTAATCCCAGCACTCCGGGAGGCTAAAGAAGAAGGACTGGAACTTCGAGCCCACTCTGGACAACCCAGCAAGACCCCCATCTTGAAAGAGTAGAAAGGTCTGAGGATGTAGCTCAGTGTGAAGGCTCTAGGTCTCCAGTACTGGGGTGGGGGTGGGGGTGGAGTCACAGAAGAGAAAGAGAAAAGCATTGTCAATAAAAATATTCAAATAAATAAGATTGTAGGACTGAAGAAATAAAGCTCATATACATATCTCTATGCTATATATATGTATATATTTTTAAGTCACCTATTAGGAGACTGAAATTATTAAATAGCACTTGTATTTTTAAATCCAACTATGATACTTAAAATAGATAAACTTAAAAACCACAAGAAAGGCTGAAAATAATGGAATATACATGTATATCGTATGAAAAGGCTAAGAAAAATAAAACTCATAGAACAATATTATATTGGGTGAGATAATATCTAAGTAAAGAAAAAAATCCATCTAGAAGATGTAACAACCATAAACTTGTATGTACCTAATAAAGTAGTCTCAGATAATGTAATTCATAAAAAACATTAAAAATCCAAAAGCAAGAAGTTACACAAAGCAGAGTTACAAGCAGAAACTGACAAATCAACATAATGAGCAAGCTTATCAGAAAATTTGATAATGTAGTTCACACTTCAATAAGAACCTAACATAATTGAACAAAAGTAATAACCTAATAAATATATAAATTGAATACTGTATCTAACAAGTAGAGAAAATTCTTTGCTGATATACATAAGTCAAAGGGAAAACTTTAAAAATCACATAAAGGGGGCTGGGGATTTAGCTCAGTGATTAGAGTGCTTACCTTGCAAGCACGAGGCCCTGAGTTTGATTCCCAGTACCAAAAGAAAAAAAAAAAAAGTAAAAATCACACAAAATTCATAACATTCAGACCATTCTTTTGCATTACACAGCCATTAAGTTATAAACGGATGATAAAAAAATATAGCCCACTTCAGCAATTAACTCAGCAATAGAGTGCCTAGCATGTGCAAGATCCTGGGTTTGTGCACAAGGACCACAAAAAAAAAAAGAAAGAAAGAAAAGGAGGAAGGAAGGAAGGAAGGAAAGGGAAGGAGGGAGGGAGGGAGGGAAAGGAAAGGGAAGGGAAGGGAAGAAAAGAAGAAGGGTGAAAGGAAAAAAATCTTCATGATTAAACACTTTAAAATGACTTTTCAGTAATTCGTAGCTAGAATAGGAAACCTCAGTAGCAATTATAAAGTATGTAGAACCAAAAATCATAAAATACATTATATCAAAACTTTTGACATAGTTGGCCATAGTGGTTCATGCCTATAATCTTAGCTACTTGGGAGGCTGAGGCAAAAGTATCACAAATCTGAGGCCAACCTGAGCAACTTAGCAAAACCCTGTCTCAAGATAAAAATTTTAAAAAGGGGCTGGGGATGAAGTTCAGTAGAAGAGCACTTGCCTAGCATGTATGAGTCCCCGGATTCAATACTCAGTACCAAAACAATAACAGAACATGTGACATATCACAAAGAATTTTACTTAAAAGTAAATAGACAACTTTATATAAATGTATTTTAAAATTCAAAAATTCGAAAATTAATGAGTTTCATGTTCAACTGAAGGAGTTGTAAAAACTAAAGAATAGGGCTAGGAATTTAGCTCAGTGGTTAGAGTGCTTGACTACCAAGCGCGAGGCCCTGAGTTTGATGCCTGGCACCAAAAAAACAAAAAACAAACAAAAAAGAAAAGTAAAGAATAAACCTAACAAAAAGTAGAAAAAAGCAGAAATTAATGAAATGCAAAAGCAGCAGTAGGTATGGGCATGTGCTGAGTGATAGAGTACATGTCTAGTATGTATACGACCCTAAGTTTTAAACCCACTGCTGTAAGAAGAGGGGATGGGTGTGGTGCTGCATGCCAGTAATCGCAGCACTCACAAGGCTGAGGGGCAGGAGGATCATCACCATGAGTTCAAGGCCAGCTTGGGCTACATAGTAAGTTCAAGGCTAGTTTGAACTACATAGCAAGACCCTGTAGTTCAAACTAGACCTCAGAGAAAGAAAAAAGAAAGAGAGAGAATAGAAAGAAAGAAAGAAAGAGAGAAAGGAAAGAGAAGGAGAAGAAAAAGCAAAACTACAGGAAAAGGATGAGAAAGAAGAAGAGGAAGAGAGGGAGGAAGGAGAAGAGGCAGAAGAATAGCAGCACCAAAGAAAATCCACAAAACCAAAACTTCTTTGGTGAGAGATGATTTAAAAATAAATAATAACAACACTGATCAACAAAAATCACAAATAATTTAGGAACAATAATGTAGTAAAGTTGTTTAAAAACACAAAAGAATACTATTAATAATAAATTTGAAAATTTACATGAAATGAATAGTTTTTCTGAATATATGTCTAAAATACCAAAATAAAAAAATACCAAAATTGATCCAAGAAAAAATATAAAGCCTAAATAAATGCAACTGAATTGCTAATCCACTTTCCCCATTTTACATCCTTAACACTTTACATCCCTATAAGTTCCAGATACGAGTTTTACCAACCCTTCAAGGAAAATACATGTTTACTTGCAATTGTTTCAAATGAGGGAAAAAAAAACAAAAACAAAACCGTAAACTTGATTCTAAAAATGGCCAAGGTCTGTACAAGACAAGAGAACGACAGCGCACCCAGTAACAGCACTGAAATGGGAGCTTCATCACAGACAGGGCAGGGCAGCAGGACCCACTTTCTCCCCTGCAGCAGCTGGAGTATTCCGGCCCCAGGCCTTTGTGGTTGCTCTCCTACAGACTGATGAAACTTCAAATGAAAACCCACCCGGTTAGAAAGGCCATTTTTTTCTTTTTCTCCTCCACAATTTGTTTTTTCTTTCTGAGATGAGACCTTGCAATGTTGCCAGGCTGGCATCAAACTCCTGGGTTCAAGGGACTTGTCACTGCATCCGGCTCCTCTACATTTCTCGCGGACGTATTTTCTCTCTGGCACATAACTGGGTGAAGTGAGGAGGATGTGAGTGAAATTAGACGAGACCTAGTCACAAAGGCACTACTGCCAGACTAATTACACACACCAGCAGGACTTTTCTAAGAGCCAGTGTTTTATTCAGATCATATGGTGGGTACTATGCTAAGACAAATGTGTGTTAAAATAAGCATGACAAAAAATGTACTACTTTAACCATCTTTTAAAATAAACATTTCCTTTACTTAGTCTTTCCTGTATCAGAGGAGGGAGACTGTAGTCACGTGACTGCTTGACAGGGACCAGGGAATCCACTTTCAAGATGGTTCACTCATGTGATACCTGTCAGAATCTTTCGGCTCCTCACTGACTTCAGCAAGGTTCAATTCCTTGTCATGTTAGCCTGAACAGAACAGATTGGTTTTTCACACACGCAACATGGCAATTTTAACTATTTTTAATCTGACAGTTGACAGGCATTAAGTACAATCACATAGTTGTACAACCAAAACTGTTAGCTTTTATCCTCAAAACGTTTTCATCTTCCCAAATTGAAACTCTGTACCCATTAAACAGTAACTCCCCAGTTCCCTCCTCCTCCAGCCTCTAGCAAACACACTACGACCTTCTGCCTTTATGAATGTGATTACTCTAGATACCTCATTAAATGGAATCATACAAGATTTGTCTTTTTGCATCTGCCTTATTCTACTTAGTGGCTCATCTCAAGGTTCATCTATGTTGTAGCATGTGTCAGAATTTCATTCCTTTTAAAGCTGAATAATATTGCATTGTATATACCACATTTTTAACCCATTCATCCACTGATGGTAACCTGAGTTTTGATAATAGTGATGATAATGGGCATAAGGTAGTATCTCAGTGTGGTCAGATACAGTTTATTAGCACCAAACAACACAGTAGGCATCCTTAGAGGTGGCATCCATTGCCATGTTAGCAGTTCAGAGTTTATAACTCACTTTATGTTTTAAGAGAATGGGGCCAGGCTCAGTAGAGCACAGCTATAATCTTAGCTATGGAGAAATGGAGACTACAGAGGGTAAGATCACAAATTTGAGGCCAGTCTAGACAAATTAGTAAAACACTATCTCAAAAAAAAAAAAAAAATTAAGAGGGCTTGGGATGTAGCTCAGTGGTAGGTAGAGCACCTTTGCATTTAATTCCCAGGGAAAAAAAGGTGGGGGTGGGGCCACTGGAGTATAGGGTGACAGGCAGAAGGATAGAGTTATATAACATAGCACCTGAAATAAAAGCCCTTTCACATTAAGAAAATATTAGATTTAACAACTATCCTAATGTCCAGCATTACAGAATGACACTCCTATAACCCAAAAGAAAAAAAAAAAAAAAAGAATAGAAATTTGCATTTATTCGTTGGCTTTGTTGGACAAACACCACCTTCAAGGTGGGCATAGTGGCACATACCTACAATCCCAGCACTCTGGGAGGCTGGGGCAGAAAGATAAATTCAAACCCAGACTGGGCAAATTAGCAACTCAACGCAAAGATCCTGAGTTCAATCCCCAGTACCCCCCCCCCACACACACACACACGTCAGTTTTATCACTGCTGGGACACAATACTGGACACCCACAACTTAAAGGAGGAGAGGTTTAATTTAGTTTACAGTTTCATGGAATCCTTGATCAGCAGGCTCTAAGACAGGAACATCACGGTGGAAGTGCACGGTGGAACAAAGCTATTTAGTTCATGGTAGCCAGGTAGCAGAGCAGGGGAGAGCGCCAGTCCAATATCTAAGGCCTGGAAGCTCACTGCAGAGTCACTGGTATGAGTCTGAGACTGAAGAAACTAGAGACTGATGTCCAAAGGTGATGGCGACAAAAGACATACAAGCTCCTGCACAAGCAGACTCCAGATCTTCAGACATGCATGCCAACTTCC
>PVJO010002795.1:110451-135892 GCA_004026905.1 Hystrix cristata | reverse complement strand
TCTCCTTTGAAAATCACTAATGTAGGTGATTTTGCAGGGGGCCCTCTGGTTGCAAAAAAAAATTTGGATTCATTGGTAAAGGGCAATGTGTTCCTTTTCTATATAAACATTTCCAATACACCAAAAGTTTATCACCCTAAAACCATTTCTTTTTAAATCAGTTTGGATGCCTTTTCAGGACACTTATGTTTCCAGATCAGTTCAAAGATTCAAAACATAACTCAAATGATTTATGTTAAGGTCGGGGGAAAAAGGTAGGAAAAGCATCATTCGAAAGTAATTGAACAAAATAAAGATGAATTGATACTGGAGGGAAGAAGAAAGATGTGGTGTTTAGGGGGTGAATGTGGTGTTTAGGGGGTGATTTGTGGGGGGGGGTGCCCGTACTTGCTGATGGAGGAGTCAGTAAAGGATCCATTGTGTAGTTCTGCTTTCCTGCTAGGAGAAAGGATCCTACCCATCCTCCACTATTAGCCCTTTCACCCCTAAATTTAGAAGTTCTTTGTGAGCCTACACCATTCGTTTAACCTTATGGAAACTCTGTTTTTGTAAAAAAGTGGCTGCCTCACAAATCATACCAGCCAGGGTTAAATAATGTAATACATGTATAACAGCATAATACTCAGACCTCTGCAAGCTCTCAATAAACGTCAGCAGTCATTGTGATGATCACACTGCCTGTAAAGTTCCTATTTGCCAAAGATACATGTTGGTGTTGCCATCCTTGGAATATAATACACCACGGAGCGGCCACAGAGCGATGGGGGCACACCGAAGTGCCAGGTGTCTCAGACCAGACACCAGACACATGAACCAGTCTTCGGTGGTTCCAGCTCCCACACGAGGAGCCACGTGGAACAGAGATGGGCCACACAGCCCATCGATGCCAGATTTCTGACGCGAGACAACGCAGGAGAGAGCAGGTGATTATCACTGGTTGAAGTTATGAATTTTAGGATGGTTTGTCACTCGGCATCAGATAACCAGAAGACTGTGATTAACTGAATTTGCTGTCTACTTCTAACACAGAAAGCAAACCATGTTACTCTCTTCTTTTAAAACAGTGTGAGAAGCACAAGGGCCTGAGTTCGATCCCCGGCACCACAAAAAAAAAAAAAAAAAAAAAAAAAAAGAAAAGAAAACAGCGTGAGTAGCTCTACATTATGCACAGGATGAAAAGCCTGGGAGATCGTTGACAGGCCATGAGACTGCAGGGAAGTGACGGCAGCTTGTTCTCTCGTGACCTCAGCACCTCAACAGTCCCTTACCCAGCTAGTGACAACAGAGGCTGGGGTAAACCAGACAACAGAGGACACACCGAACAAAGATGAACTACAAAAACCGTGTAGTCGACAAATACAGACCTTGCTCCTTCCAGGTGGTGCTGGAGATATTATTGTCAAGTCACCCTTACAAAATTCATGCTGTGCCTGCGTATGTGCACGGACATGTGAGTGGTGTATGTAGCAGTGGAAAGGGATAAATAAAAACAAAACACAAGTGCATAGACAAATCACATGTGTCACTCTCAAATAATGAAAAAAAATTTCAGAGTAATAGGAAGGAGCTGAGTGAACCTATGTGTTCAGGATGGGGTAGGATACTTTGTTAGCATAGCTGGGAAAATCTGCATATGTAACATTTCTGCTGAAACCTGCATGATTGTGCGACCATGGAAAGATCTATGAGGACAAAAGAATAAAAAGGCACTAACTGCAAAGGCCCTGGAGTGAGAAGAGGCATGAAAAGTCTCTGAATTTCTGTGATACTGTGGGTACTCAACTGTTTCAATGTATATACATGTGTTTTGGTAGAATATCTAATATACCAAAATTCAAACTTTATAAAATGAAAATTCAGGTCTGGTTACAGTGTGTTAGAAGAAATTTTAGTAGAGATTTTATAATTAACACATTCTTGTATCGGATACCTTTGACTCCTTCACAACTCTTGGTGCAGCTTTTCCCTTCAGCCCTTGGGATGTTTTCTCACTTCAGCCTGCACCCTCATCTCTTGCTTTCCACTCTGGGCTTTACTCTGACACCATTATGTGGGACACCTGGGTGGATCTGCTGAGCCATTTGGACAGATAGACAGTCCTAACTGTGATAAACCTAACACCTCGTGGGGCAACATCTGACCAGCAGACGATGGGAGCAAGTGGATGAAGAATTATGTCTCCCACATAATTCTACCTACTGGACAATTCTGAGGCATGTTTGTGGAGGGTACCATGTAAGAGTAAGTCCCAGCTATCCGTAATGGTGAACAATGTGATAAACGAACACCGGACTGGGTTTCTTCTTTCCCTATTAACACTTCCCAGTCTCAAATCCTGTTCTTCTTCAGGTTACTCCTCAAAATAAATTGCCCATAAGCCTTTGTCCAGGCTTTGCCACCTTAAAGAAGCAGCATTTAAATATATAAGACAGTATTCAAATATATAAAGCAGCATTTAAATTCAATTTAGCAAAGTATGAATGATATCAATTTAGGAATATTAGTCACCCTATAAGCCAAACTATCGTCTATGGCAGAAAGAACAAGTACTGTTTTTTCCTTGAATAATTCCACTCTACATTTCCTTTCATATTTGGCTTTTCTGGGGGCAGGGGAGAATGCTAACATTAGGAGGCTCTTCTCAAGGGGATATAGTGGCATTTACTTTTTAAAATCCATGAACACAAACTTTTAATGGTCTTTTACTGCTGCTAGGCAACCGTAATACATGTCACTAGTCTGTTAATCTCCCAATTTTCCCAATGGATGATTTTTCACCTTTCTCTCCCTTATACCCCCTAAACCACCTTCCCTTATCCTTACTCTCAGCTCCTTCCTCTTCTACTAAGAAAACAAGTATTGGAAGATAACACCCTACCTGTTCCCAACCCCATCTATCCACCCTATACTCTATGCTTTCTTGATAGGCACCATAATAAACTACCCACTCTGCCATCACAGCAGAGGCCCCTGCCTATGCCCCACATCTCATTCCTACTGCCCTATTTGAGGGTATTCCTCAGAAATTCTTCCCTTTCTTTTGTATCAACTTTTCCTCCCAACTGACTTACAAACATACCCCTGGTACTATCTTTTCTTGGAGGGTGTGGCTGAGACAGACTCTTGCTAGGTAGCCCAGGCTGGCCTTGACCTCACTATGTAGCCCAGGCTGGCCTCGAACTCACAGTAATTCTCCTGCCTCAGCCTCAAGTGCTGGGATTACAAGCATGCACCACCACACCTGGCCCACCTCTGGGAAGAGCTTAAGAAATAAAAACAGCAACAGTTCTTTTGAGGCCACCGCTTTTGACAGATACACCGCATTTTTCCATACTCCCATTTGTTGCGCAATCAGTAGCAGCATCAAAGTGCCCACCCTCCACTCTCCCTCGACAGGCTTTCTTCTGTGCTGTATTAGTATTCTCTAGAGAAACAGATACAATGGTAGGTATATGAATATTTGAGAGCTTACAAATTGGCTTCCTCGGGCTTCTTACAAGTCAGGCGTGGAAGCACACTGGAGATCCAGAGGGTCCAGTCAAAGGTCTGGAGGTCCGAAGGATCCAGGTGAAGGTCTAGAGGTCCAAAGTATCCAGGTGAGGGTCTGGAGTTCCAAGGATCCAAGTGAAAGTCTGGAGCTCCTCCAAAGGAAGCAAAACCAATCCAAAGAAACCCACTGGCCTATATCCCTCTTCGTTTCCCCTTTATACCATCTAGAGAATGGGCCGCCCCAGGGTGGATCTTCTACACCCTGGGGTGTAGAATTGCTAAACCAATTTAGTTAAGCTTCTCTTACAAGCTGACACAATCAATCAACCATCACCTGTGTCTTCCAGGACACCACCTTCTCTTCATTCTCTTCCTACCTATTGGTTGATCATTCTTGGTCTTCTTATTGTTGTCTTCTTTCCCTCTAGGTTCTTGAACTGAGTGCTAAGTACTCAATCCTTGATCCTCTCCTCCCCATCGGCAGCCATGCTATTGGTGATCTCATTTGGTCCATGGTTTTAAATGCCACCTCTATATTTTCAAATTCCAGTCTTTCTTTTCTTACTTTCAGATTAATATCCAACTGTTTTTCTGCGCATTCATTTTATATAGCTGCTGTAACAAACTGCTGCAGCTTTAGTGACTTAAGACAACATGAATATATTATTTTATAGTTCCTTAGGTCCAACATGATTCTCCTTGGGCTAAAATCAAGGTGTCAGCAGAGATGTGTTCCTTTCTTGAAGTTCTAGGGGAGAATTTGTTTCCTTGCTACTTCTAACGTCTAAAGGCCATCCACATTCTCTGAGGCTCCATTCTTCCACCTTTCAAATCAACAACTCTGGATCTCCCAGATCTTTTTGCAGCAACACTGCATCTCTCTGACCATGTCAGCTTCTGACCACTATCAAAAACACTAGTGACTGCCATTTGGCTATAGAGAAGAGGACAAAGTGGTAAAGAAAAAGAAAAAGGGAAAGAAAAGAAATGAGGGAGGCAGGAAAGAGAGAGGGGAGAGAAAAAAGACAAGAGTAGAGAAGACAAGAGAAGACAATAAATTTTGGATCCAAAGACTCTAATTCACTGTAAAATCTATGGAACAGGAAGGAAACGGAGGGTTAAAGTGAATAAATAATTTGTCCAGTCTCACACAGTTGGTGAGTGATGTGACACTTTGGATATAGATTAATAAAGAATAAAGTAAAAATTAAATTTCTGTTAATTCTTTAGCCATTTAAAATACCCATTTAATAGACTGGACTTAGCACAGCTTCTCACAGATAGGGAGACTTTGCCTACCGGCCTTGTGCTTGTCCCAGCTGGGTCAAGATGCATTTCAGATTAAAAAATCAATTCAAAGATTTTGACAAAACCTGTAAATATTTATAGATACGGACTTGTTGCCAGCAGAAAGGTAAAAATGACGGAAAGCGTATTTTAAGAGAAAAATACGATATATTTTGAATGGAGTTCTCTCATAAACACAAAAAACTCACGTGAAATAGTTTCTAAATTTACCAAATCACCACCTTCTGCTTTTTGAATACCTACAGCAGGAATGAAAAACAGCACAATAATTCAGATCTATATTTAAAACAAAGAGACAAGAGCTCATTTGTTGGTATTTCTTAAGACAGTTTTCCATTCCCTTTTGAGCAGCTGGTATTTAAAAAAACCAAGGGATTGGTTTATTAAGGCAATATACACAGAGTCACAGAGGGACTTACTCAATGGGAGAGCATCAGTGTTACACAGAAGGAGGAAATAAGTCTGTTTTTGGAGCCACCAATCAACTTTGCTCACCATGGTTACAGGATGTGTTTCGTAACTTTCCAAAATCACAGATAATTCAAAATGACCTTGTTGGTAATTTAGACCGAATCTCCTATTTTATACACGGCAAAACAAAAGCTTAGAGAGGTAGGGCAGATTGCCGATGCCACAAATCTTCAGCAACACATCACAACCAGGACTCAGTCTCCTCATTCCTCGGGAATAATGTGAAAACATTACTTACTGTGGTCTGAATGTTTGTGTTCCCTCGAATTCTTATGCTGAAATCCTAACCGCCAAGGTGATGGTATTAAAAGGTAAGGCCTTTGGAAGATGATTGTATCATGAGGGCACAAGTAAGACTGGTTAGTTTATAAAAGAGCCCAGACAGCAAACTAGCTCCTTCACACCGTGTGAAGACACAACCAAAAGATGCCATCTAAAAACCAGGAAGTGGAACCTCACCAGACACTAAAATACTCACACCTTGATCTTGGATTTCCCAGCCTCCAGGACTGTGAGAAATACTTCTGCTGTATAAGCCACCCACTTTATGGCATATTGTTGTAGCAGCCTAGATGGGCTAATATTATATGCCAGGAAAAATGGTACATATTAATTCCTGTCTGGCTTTTATTTGTAAACTACACAAAATTATTTCAACAGTTAAAATCTCCATATGTTTCCACATTCTTAGAGAAAACCTTTCAAACTACTTTTCACCATAATTTCAGTAACTTCAAGGCACTCTCAAAACATAGACACGCTCAACAGTAGCTCCTATAATCTAGTAAGTACATGTTTTCAATACTTTACAGAGAAATTTGTATTTATTTCTCCAACATTTGTTACCTGTGTCTGCTATGTGCAAGGCTCCAAGTTATGAGCTGGGATTTCAAAAGATCATATCCTCACCCTTGCTGAGTTCACAACTTAGTGGACCCAGGTATGAACAAACTGCTTGTTGTGGCACAGTGAGCGCAATAACAGCTGCTCGTTAACAGAACAGTGGGGACAGAATGGGGGGAGAGGACCAGAATGGAGGGAGAGGATCATGAGGGTGAACGGGAAATATCTGAGGAGAGGAGAAGAATATCAGAGTCTTAAAAGAAGAGGATTTTTTTCCAGGCAAAAAAGATCCAGAGTGCTCTAGATAGAAGCCCCAGCACATGCACAGGCAGAGATGGGAAGCTTAGTCACTCACTCTGTCATGCAGCAGAGGAGATTCACCTCCTCCACACCTGTACACCTGTAGCCACATGCTGACTGGTCTCACTTTAGGCACAACTCCCCATCTCAGCTGGCCTTCAATGCCACCCAGCAACCACACTTCATGTTCTTCATTCCACCTACTTTCCATCCTTCTAAATTACTCTTTCATACCTCTTTATCTTTCTCTTCAAGCTTCCAGTATTTCTTCCCTGATTCAAAAATCTCAGCTAAAGAATGAATAAATTGCTATCGGAGTGACAGGTCCCAGGGGCAGAAAAAAGGTCGGGCCAGGCCAGAAAGCTCTACATGACACTCTGTAACTTGGACTTTATTCTCAGACAAGGAGGGCCGCAGATTTATCTTCACAAGAGCAGACTCTGAGAAAAACTCTAAGGTGCGAGAGGCAAGTGTGGAGAGTGGGTGAAGAAATTAACATGAGTGACAAATAACGAGTGATGACTGAAGGCCGTGATCATCAAGAAGGCAGATAATATTAAGGAAACAAAATCAAAGACCTAGTTTATGACTGAATAATGGGAAGGCAGAGGAGAGAGTTCCAATTTCATAGCCACACGACTATTTTTTAATTTTAATCCACTGGTTTCAAAGCTTATTGTCCTCAACAAATTTCCATTAACATAACTTTAACATACATAAAACTGCTTTGTTTTCTGCTTCTAGGGTCATCTTTATAATGAAACAATTAACATTTGAACCCAGGCCTATGAGTTTTGAGCATCGAAACATCAATCTTCTATTAGTATTAGAAGCTCCTGAAGACAGTAACAGTCCTTTCAATAGTATGTTAAATTACTCAATTATTTTTAGGAGAAGTAAATATTAGAAAATACTGGAAATGTTTGTAAATAATTGACAAAAGAAACATAAATAGAATTCTGGCTGTGCAGAAATTGTACAAGTGCACATATTTATAGGTAGAGATACACAAGGAGATAGAAATAAACATAAAGATTTCTCTGAAGAAAATATAAAGCATCAAACTTGTGTTTATAACATTTCTTTCTCCATAGTCTCTCACTGAAAAGACAAAACAGAAGGTTCTCCTGAATGAAGAGATATCAAATTTGTATTCGTTCATTACATCAAACCTCCTTCCTATCTCAGGTGACATTTGGGTTCTTTATGAAAAGACTTTTTCTGCCTTGGTGTGTTCCCCTGATAGACACCTTCATAGAGACAAGTAGGCTATGAAAACTTCAGGTGATCCTGGTTGCCAACTGGAAACGCTGCTATTGGTGCATAGAGTAAAATATTTATCTATAGTAGTTTCCGTAAAACAAAAAGAAACAAATATTGGCTCTCTGAAAACTATTTCCATCATTCACGGGTCACCTCAATTACCTCTCTCATCTCTTTCTTCCTATTCTTCGAACCTGAAGAAGATCATCCTGCTTCAGATCTGACAGCAGATGAAGATACGACTTGAAACAGAAGCAGAGAAGGAGGACAGGATGGGAAGAGTATAAAAGATGTTTAGGAAGCAGAAGTGAAGATGTTTAAACTACTTGACTATGGGAGTTACCCTCTACTGTGTATCAGAAGCAGCTGGGGAGCTTTTTAAAGTTACTGATGCCCTGGAACCCAACCAAAGCCAAGTCAGAGTTCTGAGACGGGGAGTCGCCTGAAAGCTCACCGGAAGATTCTGAGACGGAGCAAGTGCTGGAATTGCAGTTGTGGGAGAGAAGTCTAACTCTAAAGCACATTCTCAACTTTTAACAGACATATTTTTAAAGCTCTAGATACATGGTAAATCATTCCTCTGATCCATGTCTTACTACTGAATTACTTTTTTCCTTACTATTTTTATCCAAGCAGCCCAGCAAAATTATTTAAAAACTCCAAGTGTCCTACCAGGCTTACAGTGAAAAATAGCAGTACCTTGTTTTACCTGTCCATTCACAGCCAAAGGCAAATTACTTATAAAAATGTTGGTTATTTCTTCTAATATTTAATTTCATGTTTCTAAACAATATACATACATTTCTGATATTTCTTGATTTTTAAATTTTAGACATTTATTAATATAATTGGAGATGTCCCAGAATATACCAGTTTATCTTCTTCCATTCATCTATTACCACGGTGTCAACATTTTTTCCCAGCCTTCCTTGCAGTCAGGTGTGGCTAGGGCCAATATTTAGCCTATATGTTTTAGTATAACTGTTACCAATTGTTGTTAAAATACTTCTATACTTGTAAGAACAGCTTGTAAATAGTTGCTGCTCAAGCTTCTCCCAACCCCCATCTGGGATACTCCCCAGCCCACCACTCCTCATAAGCCAGCAAAGAAATGGCATCTCATACGGCAGAGAGCTTTGAGAATCTCCCTCTGTTCTTACAGCTGGCCTGTGTTCCAACTTGTCAGTAGCTGGGTTACCAGACGTTACATTTTCTGAATATTGCCTCTAGGTGTGGCCATGTGATTGAATTTCTGCCCCTGGAAGTGAAAGTGACATATGGACTTCCAGACTTGGCATTAAACCTTCGCCCCTCATGGCTCCTTCCTCTTCCTATGAGCTGGAACATACATGTTCACTATGTTTTAACCATACAGATTAGAGCAATCTGTTAGGGGAACAAGAGAGAAAAAATCTGGGTTCTTGAATGATTGTATGGAGCAGACACATCAACCCACTTGAAATGTTCACCTTGAACTAACACAGGAAAAAAAATATTTTGTTCTTTTAGTCACATCTGGAGAATCTCTATTATATCATCATAGTCTCACACCCTAACTAGGGCATTAGTGATTTATATTATTACAAGCTACATAAATACTTTCTGCTTAACTATTTTCATTCTGAGTTTCTTGTTTTTTTGGGTTTTTTTTGGTGCTGAGGATTGAACTCGGGGCCTTGTGCTTGCAAGGCAAGCACTCTAATCACTGAGCTAAAAATCCCCAGCCCCTCTGTGTTTCTTTTCTCATACAAGCATTTATTTTTCTGGAGTTTATAATTGCCTCTTCCTATCCCCCCATTTACCAGGTGTTTTAAAATCAGTAATTCATCCCAAATGCTCTAGAGAAACTAGAAAACCCCTATAAGGAATATTTTGGACGTGGTCAAATGTACCAAACCATACACTACTTTTGTTTTTGTTTTTACATGGAAACTCCTGTAAGTCATCCTTCCTGAATTCATCCTGTTTCCTATTGTGATGTGGACTGGTTTCTCTCCAGGGATGCTACACCAGAGTCTCTTTTTACTATTGTTCTAGAATTTTATTTTGCTTTTCTTTATGTTTGACTACCTATTCATGAAATGTCATATTTTTCCTTTGCTTATGCCCATTTTTCATTTAAAAAATTACCATTCAGTTGCTTCCTGTGAAATGATGCAAAGACAATAAATTTTTTAGATCTTTCATGCCTTCTAAATGCCTTTATTTTCTCAGTTGATAGTTTATGTTTGAAATTCTACATTGAAAGTAATTTTCCTCTGAATTCTGAAGGAATACATTGTTTAAGATTTCAGTGTTGCTGCTAAGACAGTTAGTGCCATTCCCCTAACTTATGTTTTCGCATGTAACCTGTTTTGTTTTTTCCTGTAGGGTTTAGGATGCTTCTGTTTTCCTTAGTACTACACTGGAATTTTACAGTGATAAGTTTTGTGTCTTTGGTTTGTTTCTTTTGTAGTTTTTTGCATTCATTCTGGCTAATCCTCAGAAGAATGCCCTCCAGTTCTGAGAAAATTTACTGTATTACTTTTTGGTAATCCCCCACCCCTTACTTTTCTCTGTAGTCTTACTATGACACTTATTAGCATGATATTATACCTGTTGAACTGATAAATTCTATTCTCTCCTATTTTCTGTTTCTCTCATTTCTACCTTATCCCCTGGTCCACCCAATATGTTTTTTGCCATTTTATTTTTAATGTCTAAGTTCTATTTCTTATTTTCTGATGATTAATTTTCCAGTCTCTTTTCTTATCATATGAAAGCGATATTTTCTCGTCTTTTTACATATTAATTATAGGAATGCTGGCTTTGATATTTTCATTTTCTCCCCCTTGCATTTCTGCCTTCTTCATGACTTTTTTTCTCTTATTTGTTTTAATTTCTATCTTCTTGTTGAAGGCTTTCTTCAAATGTCTCTTCTTCACTGGCTATTTCTTGCTATTTAAGAGCAAGGTTCTAAAAATCTGACTTCAAACTCTACGTTTATGTGGGGAGGAGGGCAGAGGGGAGTAGGGTTGTTGACTGGCGGGTTCACTGTAGGAAGAATGGAAAGTCAGTCATTTTTTTCATCGTGGAACTTCGAATGTCATCAGGTATCTGTCGGTCTTTTCTCTAGGGCTGCTCATCTTACCTAGAGAAAAGTACTCTGATATCCTACCTGGATAATTACCTGATTATTTTAGGATCGAGATGGGGTAAAAATACAGAACTTCACTGTTTAATATGCAAAATTTCATTAAATTCCTTTCCTCCTTTGATCATTTCACCCTCCCTTTCTATTTTGCCTGCACTTCTAAAGCCAGAACCTCTTATTTATTTCAGTTTATCCAGAGAAAAATTTCTAGTCTCTGGCAAGAATGTCCCCTCTTGCTATAACGGGACAGAGGAAGTAGGCATCTAGCTTGTTTTTTAGACTCTCAACCAATCCTTCTTTTCTAGGCCTGTGCCCTGCTTCACAGCTTCTAAGTCCAGAGCCTTTCACAGGTGCTGAGGGATATACTGGCTGTTTCTTCCCAATATTCACCCCAACCTTCCCTAAAGTGGTTTAGCTAGCAGCTCTCTCTACTGTACTAAGCCAGCTGCCACAGGTCTATTCAGTTTTCATCTTCCAAAACTTCGCTGATGTCTCCCACCCACCATTATCTCCTCTCACGTTCACTGTTACTACACGGTGCTTGTTATGGTTTGGATGGAGCGTCCCCCAAAGTCACATGTATTAAAGGCTGGCTCACCAGCCCTGGCACTAATGGAGGTGGTGAAGCTTCAGGAGGTAGGGCCTAGGGGAAGGAAGGTGGGCCACTGCAGTGCATGCCCCTGAAGGGGACACTGGGACCCCAACCCTTCCCTTTCTCTCTTTGCTTCCTGGTACTGTGAGGTGAGCTGCTTTGTTCCACCGTGCACTTTCTGCCATGGTGTTCTGTCTTCACCACAGGCATAAAGGCAACGGGGCTAAGTAATCATGAATTGAAGCCTCTGAAACTATGAGCCAAAATACAGCTTTCCTTCTTTTAAATTATTTACTTCAGGATCTGATAGTAAGCACATGTCCAATCTACCAAATTCTAATCTGAAGCCCCATTAACCAATTCTTAAAACTATAGAAAGTGCCAGTGAAGATGAGTCTTACAGCTTTTCTGATGCTTTACATTTGAGATGCACCTGAGTAGCCAAAATACTTTCCCAATTATTTTACTCTATATCAAGATGTGAGAAAAGTCTTTCTAAATCACAAAAATATAATTAAAGAGAATCCTCTTCTAGATACACAAACACTTTTAACCTATTAATTCTCTAATTTACTCTTAAAACATGATAGAATTTATAACACTGGATTATAATTGAACAAAGCAAATATGTATTTTTCATGCAATAAAGCCTTTTCATTGAATCCTTCTGGTGTTTTGTATCTGCACTATGGTAACCTGAACAGAAAGGTGTTTGTTTTGATAACTGTCAAGTATTTTCCAAGAATATCTGTCTATTGCACAAACTATTGTCAGCACTAGAGTCTTAGCTGTGCTGCCTCTAACAACAAGCAAAATAGGGAAGACGACAACTTTTAAAAAATAATCAAGTTGAGAACTTCTGTCGTATTCAAAAGATCACAAGCTTTTTACTTTTATTCAAAGGCACAAATTTGAAGATGGTTAGCCAGAGAACTTTAATCTTTAAGTTTGAACACCTACTACTTGTCTTAAGACACTAAATTCACAGCTATTAAAGTAAAAAATAAATTCCAAGGGTGGCTATATAATAAAACATTAGTACTATACTTTTGATCTAGCTCCTCCCTTAAGGAAAAAGTTAACTTGGTCTAGTTCTTGAGCTGGGTGGTGGTTACATGGGTGCTCACTTTTTACATTTCATTAAAGTGCTCATTTACATTTCGAAAGTTTTATGTGTATCTTTTATATTTTATAATAAAAAAGACTTTTAAAAAAAATTAAATGAGAAACAGATAAGGCAAAAATTTCACTTGTCAGGAAACATACTGCCTTCATCTCACTTGGCCAGAATTACTTTATAGTCTTACATGAATAAAGAAGAAATGTTACTGTGATTTACTTATAAAACCTAAATCAATGTCCCAATAAATTTAAATAGTTATTTTTTTGTTTTATTCAAAACATTTAAAATGAAAGTTCCTACACTTCACAGTTCACATTGTACCTCCCACAATAATTAGTTAATAAGATTACAAATCACGGGCTGGGAGTGAAGCTCAGTGGTAGAATGCCTGCCCGGCATGCACAAGACAACGGTGTTTGATCCCCATTACTGAAAAAAGAAAAAGCAAAGACTACAAACAGTGACAGAATAGAATCAGGACTAAGCCCAAGTGCCATCAGTCTATGAAGGACTTCTCAAACATTATAAGGAGAAAGAATTTTTTACTTTTCAGAAGTTCCAATTTTAAAAACAGCATCTCAAAGCTGGTGGTCTTTGCCATTTATGTGAAGTCCCTGAGATTCCCAGTGAGGAAGAAGAGATCCACTAAATAGGGCTGTGAAATGGATAAACTGAGGACTTATGCTCAAACTGTTCTCGGTCATTGCGCTCATTTCTATTTAACAGACAAGCACACCTGCTGCCTCAGAGGTTCGTTTAACTCAGATGCAAACAAAGTTATAAGTAGTCAGTAATCTTATGCTGAGGGGAACCAATGCTTCTGTCACTCAGGTTGTTTTCAAAGGAGGGCTATTTCCTACCCACTCCTGGTATCTCATCTGCACCACATTGTTCTCCTTAGAGGTGAAGCAATTATCTATGTATCTGCAATGGGCCTGTTTCATGGGACTCAGTTCTCAAATGGATGGAACTTTCCTAGCAATGATAGTAAGCAGTGTTACTTGCCTTCTTTCTCTCTAGTTGGCTGGTAAAAGGCAGAAACCTGGGTAAGTATTTCTGCTCTGCAGCCTCAAACCTCAGGGTGAAGAGGAATACACAAGGTCACTCAGGGCTTCAGACCAAGTTATGTTTTCCAATCCAGGCTCCATCACTGAACTCCTTTTTTTAATTGTTGATTTTTATGGGTCTACCTCTAAGATGCCTTTTAGTTTAACGTCAGTGCACACAGACTCTATCCCATAGCTCTCCTCGGTTGATCTCTATGCCTACAAACAGTGGTGTTCTAATTGTGGGAAAGCTGTAAGTTGAGGAAGTTTTCTAAGATTCTGTTCAATAGATACTTTAATTATGTCTTCCCCTAGAGGGCAAAGAACCCCAGTTCTTTTCCAGTGCCAGTTGTCATATGCGTCCGTGGTCTTGAAGAAGTCTCACATTTCTTAAAAGTGTTTAAAAGACTTAGCACTTCCTCATCTTTTAAACAAAGGAACAGTGTCCTTATCTTTAAGGTGCTTTCCAACTCTATGAACCAAATGCTCAAAAAAGCTTTAATAAGTATACCATATAATTTAAAAAACTGATATTCACATCAATATAGAATCATTTTGATACTTTGGCTTCATTGTTCCTGAAGACCAATGACCTTCTACCTCATATGGTTTAGGTCACTTTACCATCCTCTCAAGCTTAGTTAACTACACTTTGAATTTTCATCATCGCTTAGAACAGATCCCTCCATAATTATAAAATACTATGAAAGATCCTCACATCCACACACCACTACCCTCAGAAGTTCTCTCCACATTCGCATTTATCCCTTTCCTCCATTCTTGCTGAGCCAGCCATTACACATGCTAATATCTTATTCCCAGCTCATTCTCCCAACCTATCGACATTCTCACTTTATTAGCCTTCCTATTAAACTGAGGGCCCATATGCAGCTTGCAGTTTCAATGATACCCACATCATCTCCACTTCCAATTTTCAGGGCATTATGGGAGAAAATCACAAATGCTGTAATGATTTCAGGCCTCTAGCAACTTGCCTATCCTCTTCACCTTCAGATCTTCACTGCACAAAGATCCATAACTTTCCAAGTCTTTTCCACTCTTCTCTACCCCAATTTTACATGCCTCTGTCAACTTACTTTCAGCAAATCAAGAGGAGACCAACCCATTTCAAATGCAGCCACCTCTAGGGTATCGACATTGTTTTCTAAAACTGAGAATTTTTTTTGTCTTGGTCTAGCTTCTCTTTCTTCCTCCATACCAC
This sequence comes from Hystrix cristata, assembly GCA_004026905.1. NCBI lineage: Eukaryota > Metazoa > Chordata > Mammalia > Rodentia > Hystricidae > Hystrix > Hystrix cristata. The sequence continues at coordinate 121,102 of PVJO010002795.1, read as the reverse complement.
ATCTGCACTTTTTTGTTGTACATCTGTCCCACAGGTTTGGACAAATGTATAATGACATGTACCTACTATTATAGTATTACATGTAGTATTTTCAGTGCCCAAAAATCCTCTGTGCTCTGCCTATTCATCCCTCCCTCTACCTGGCAAACAGTATTCTTTTGGAACATCTCCATAGCTTATTTCTTTTCTAGAATGTCATTTAATTGGAACGTTCTCTTCTTTCACTTAGTAATATGCACTTAAGTTTCTTCTATGTCTTTTCATGGCTTTATAGATCACTTCTTTTCAGCACTGAATATAACACTATAGTATATAATATATAGTGTGTATAATACAGTTTACCTATTCTGAAGGAGATCTTGATTGCTTCCAAGTTTCGGCAATTATAAATAAAGGTGGCATAAACACCACTGTGCAGGTTTTTGTGTGAACGTAAGTTTCCAGCCCCTCTGGAAACATACCAAGGAATGCAATTGCTAAAATGCATGTTAAGAGTATGTTAAGTTTTGTTAAGAAACCACCAAACTGTCTTGTAAAATGGCTGCGCCATTTGGCATTCCCACTGGCCAATGAATATGAGCTTTTATTGATGCACGTTCTTGCCACCACTTGGCGCTTCTAGCATTGTGGATTTCGGCCACTCCAATAGATGTATAGTGGTGTGTCATTATGATGTGCATTTTCCTGGCTGCAGGATGTAGAACATCTTTTCATCTGTTTATTTTCCAACTATACAGTATATCTTCTTTAGTAAGGTGTCTTTTAAGGCTTTAGACCCACTTTTTAATGGTGTTGCTTTAAAATTATTATTGAGTTGTAAGAGTTCTTTGTATATTTGAGACAGCAGCCCTTTATTAGGAGTATCTTTTGCAAATATTTCTCACAGCCTGGGGCTCACATTTTTATTCCCTTGTTGGGCAGAATTTTTAAAATTTTAATAAGCCTAGATTAATAAATCTATCTTCCATAAATCAAGCTGTTGGTATCACATCTAAAAAGGCATTGCAAAACCTCAGATCATCTATAGTCTCCCTTATATTTTCTTCCAGGAGTTTGAAAGTTTTACAGTCAGGTCTGTACTCTATTTTGAGTTAATTTTCTGTGAAGTACATAAGGTCTGTGTCTAGATTAATTTGTTTCCATGTGGATATCCAGTTGTAGCACCATCTGCTGAAAAGACTACATTTTCTCCACTGCATTGCCTTTGCTCCTCTATCAAAGATCAGCTAATTATCTTTATGTCGGTCAGTTTCTGGGATCTCTATTCTGTTCCACTGGTACTTTTTAAAATCTTTTGATAATACCACATTGCCTTGATAAATACATCTTTTGTTTTAAAATCAGATATTCCAGGTTTTCCAACTTTGTTCCTTTTTTGTTTTTTGTTTTTTATTCTTTGAGACAGGGTTTCACTATATAGTTCAGGCTGGCCTTGAACTCACTAGATAGCCCAAGCTGGCCTCAAACTTGCTCCAATCCTCCTGTCTCAGCCTCCCAAGTAAGTGCTGGGATTACAGGCATGCGCTGACATGCCTGGCCAGTTTTGTTCTTCTTCAGTAATGTGTTGGCTATTCTGGGTCTTTTGCCTCTTTATATAAACTTTAGATTCAATCTGTCACTATCCTCAAACAACCTGCTAGAATTTTCATTAAGGTTACGCTGAATCTATAAATCAAGTTAGGCAGTCTTGATAATATCAAGTCTTCCTATCCATGAACATAAAATCTCTCTCTGTTTATTTAATTTTTCTTTGATTTTTTTCATCAAAGTTTTAGTTTTCCTCATGTAGAACTTACACGTATTTATTAGATTTATATCTAATATTTCATTTCTTTTGAGGTGCTAATATAAATTGTATTGTGTTCTTAATTTCAAATTCTAATTGTTTATCCCTAGCATACAGGCAACCAACTGATTTCTGTATATAAGCCTTTTATCTTTGAACTTTGCTATAATTGTTTACTAGTTCCAGGAGGTTTTATTGCCAATTCTTTCAGATTTCTATATAGATACTCACATTATCCACAAATAAAGTCAGTATTATTTCTTTCTTCCTGATCAATATACCTTTTATTTTCTTTTGTTGCCTAACTGCCACATGTTTTTCTACAAACAACTTCTTTATCATGATCGGGGTGATCAAAAATTTTACTAAAAGGAGAATTTCTTCTAGAATAAAAATGAAAATTATTGTCTAAATATTATGCCATGATTAAATTAGGATAGCAAGCATGAACCAGAACTGTTCTGGGGCAATCCAGATGTAAGGTCACTCTACTGGGCTCCTCTCTCCCCTACCTGACAACTGCTTCGTGCACCTCCTACTCACACCTTTGACCTCATCCCTTTCTCTCCACTGGTAGCCATTCCACCCACAAACTCCCAGGCCTTCCTCATAGTTTTGTTTTTACAAAGTCTCCTCATTATCTTGTTATTCTCCCCTCACCCAGTTTTCATAATCTGAATAAATTCAGTTCACACTTGCTCTATTTTCATTCAGGCGGCCCTCAGGTACCCAGCTGACCTCTGTATCCATTGCCCAACTGCCCTTGCTCCTCAAAGTCTACTGACTATAGTGTCGTTGAGCATTTTTAAGTCTTCAATCTTGTTAGGGTCCTCCAAATTCTCCTTTCTCACTTTCTTTACCTTATCTTTTCCTTGTTCTCTTCCTATTTCTTTCTTCTCAATATCTTGACAGCTTCCTTCTGTCTCCCTCTCAGCCCACATATACTGGCTTTCTCAAGGCTCTGCCCTATCCTTTTAGTCTTCTCACCCACACACCCTGACCATTCCAATAGGTTTACCATCCTCCTCCATAAGGTGCCATCTCTATTTTTTAACGGCTATCATCATCTGGGTAGTCCATGGGCACAAAAGAATTAACATGTCCAAATCCTCACTTATAATCACCTCTATTAATTAGACAAATATTGATTGAGTGAGCATGACTTGCAGATACTCTAGTAATAGCCCTCCCTCTACTTGAATTCCTGTCAATACCACCTGAGGTTGCTCAGCTTCTGCCTCTGACTGTTCCCTTGCACCCAGTTAGCCAATAAACTGTGTTGCATTTACTTCTACTGTTTCTCACCTAATCTACTACCTCCACTCTAATTTAAATTTTCATTGCTTTTCTTGGAGGCTGTTTTAATAGTTTTCTAACTGGGATTAGCCAGGGTGACCAAGACACAGATTAATTTCAAAGCTCAGCATTGATCACCTTAATTCCCCACTTAATATATCAGACGAGATTGGGTATGTTCAGGGTGGTGTGGCCACAGACCACACTTACTGTATCTTTGATGGTTCTCAACAGGCCTACAGCACTGAAGATGCTTCACAGTATGGTCCTAATCTTCCCATGCAGCATTCTCTCCTATTAAACTTCAGGTTCCTCAACTTAGCCACATTCTTCTCTAGTCCTGGATACCCTCATATATTCTTTTTTCAAATTTTAGTGCTGGCTGGTCTCCAAATCTGTTCCAGTTGAAGCCTGACCAGTTCTTTAAGATCTTTTTCAAAAGTCCCTATTTAGGTCTTTTCCAATTTATCTGGGAATTTGCTGAAGGCACAAAGTATTTTCTTTGTTCTTCCATATAATACAAATTTTGGTTACCTGTCTTACCTCTCTATGGGACTCTTAAGTCTTTCAAAGAAAGAGTGTCTGATTAATATACTCCTTGTACTGCTGTATAGTTAATAAACCAAAAGCAACAATATTCAATTTAACCTTGTATCCAAAATATAGCATAAAATGAGAATGTACTTAATGTCATCGAATTAAAAAAATTGCTAGGAAGACCTAGAAACTAGGCATCTTTTGCAGTTCCTTTTGTGATCAAGGATATAGGAATTACTTCATTTAAACTAAAATTGTAGAATTATACATTCTTAATTGGTTCCTAAATCCACAGAGTTGGACAAGACTTTGGAGATCATTTAATTCTTCCTCCCCCCATCTCAATCACCAATCCCATAGTTGAGAAAATTGAAACTGTGCAAGATTAAATTGGCTCCCATGGTCAGATAAATCAGTGGTTGTAACTCTAGCAGTTATCATTTATTAAAGGGCTTGTATACACCAGACCATTGATATATTATGCCAGTCTCACAATAACCCTTCAGGTTTGGTGGCAATGTTCTCTACTTTACAGATGAATTTGCCGAAAGGTTAAGTAGCTTGCTGTGGAGAATACAGCTTGCAAGAGACAGAGCAGTTTCAACACAAATTCTGTCTGGCTGTAAAGATAGGTTTTTCTATTTAATATCGTGGCAGATTCAAAATGTACTAGATGTCCTGACTCCTGTCTCCTACTATTTTTGTAAAGAATTAAGCCAACTAAGTAAATATACTCAATTACAAGTTTTAAGGCAGCTTTTGAAATCTTGGAGGCATGAAAATTTAACAGTAACTTTATTACTATGAAAGTTATAAAGTTATTTAATACCAATATTCTGGTTCTTTGTCCAAAGAAATGCTTCTTGAATCTGGAAAAGGAACATAGTTTCCTGCTTTTCACTTCTGAAATATATTTTCAACTTAAAATTCATTTGTTAAACCCCATTCTCCAAGTATTCGTTCAGGTCCTAGATGTCCAAGGGATACAGGCAAGTACAAATCTAGAGAAGACATGATTTTACTCTCCAAGAGTTCATAGGCAAGAGGCAGGTGATCTACTAATGAGAGGAACCATTCCTCCCCACCTAGGAGAGCTGAGGCGAATTTAGGGGCTTCCAGCAACATGAGTCCCAGCGTGCGAGGCAGGACTTTTAGTTCTAATTCAGCCTTGAGTCTTAAGCAAGTCATTCCCTGTGCCTTGGTTTCCTTAGAAAATGGATGGTAAAAAGGAAAAGAACTTTGCCAAATAATTTCAAGGTCTCTTTCAGTTCTAAAACTCTATTTTCTCTGAGCTCATTCTTGAGATTATGCTCCTGAAAGTGATCACAGCTGCTACTATGGAAGGGAACTGAAAGGTACCTGCTCTTCAGCGGTGACTTTGTGGAAGTACTGAGTTCTAAAAGTACTGCTGCAAGTTGAACTGATGAATATGCTTCCAAGGTTTGTTATTTATAATAATATAAAGTTTATCAAAGTTAAGCCTCTAAGTGTGTATTAAACACTACATTCAAATCTTTCCATCATATTATTTATAGGTTTAATACCTTACTATTCATTCAAGATGTTTAAAATGCAATTTTAAACATCTCCTTTATCTACTCCTCTGTGGAGTTATCAACATCAACAACAGCAAATTTAGGTTAAGGCCTCTGCAGAATGAATTCTATGTTCATTTAGTTAAATACTTCATATTAAATGCCATTACTATAGATCTTCCCTTACTCATCTAAATTGGAGGTTGGTTTACAGGTAATAGGGAGGGAGGAATGAAAAAAACAGTATTTCAGATGAATGGAAACATACAACTGTGAGAATTTCACTCTACTGATTCCACCTCAGTATCACTCTTTTCAGCCAGCAGGTACTTTTATGTACCCAGTAATGAATGACTTACACAGAACTTATTTACACGGTAATGAATGAACTTTATCTTGACAAGGTTCCACATACTTTTCTTTCTTCATATTAAGCATCTTAGAATAGGATGCTTAAACCCAGATTGTACTGTAAACTAACAGCACATAGGAGAAAATAAGTAAATCAAAAGAAAATGAGGAGAAAGAAAGAAAGAAAGAAAGAAAGAAAGAAAGAAAGAAAAAAGAAAATTAGAACTGTACCACCTTGGTAACTTGCCCACAAAAGGCAGTGGATTTTAACTGTCAAAAATAGTCCTACCAAGAAATCAGGGAAAGAGAATTTATTCATTCACTGGTCAACAGATACTGAGTGCCTAATTAATGCCAAGCATTGTTCTAGATGTTAGGGTTACAGCAGTGAAAGCAGGCCACCTACTGCACTTCCCTTCCCCAGCCACAATGGACCTAAGAGACCAGACCGTAAAGAAACCTAAGCAAAATAATATCGAACAGCTATTAAATTTAATGAAAAATATAAAATGAGACTTTGGGGTGGTTTCATGTGGGAAGGGTCAAGAGGTAAGTAAGATGATAAAGAGAGCCTGGATGGCTGGTTGCCATTTGAGGTAGCCCTAAATGATGCGAAAACTTTACTATTAATCGTAGAAGTGTGGGGTGGGGTGGGAATAAGTCAGGTTAGTGTTTAAAGGATGATCACTGGGGAAAAATTCTGTTTTCGTGAATGGTACACTAGGTTCCTTTAGAATTTAACTGAGGAAAAACAAACAAACAACCAACCCTGAACTTAATCTTTAAAGACTATCTACTTAAGGCGTCACTTGTTTTTCTTGTTAGATCGGCTTACTTTTAAAATTTTGCTAATTTCTTGATAGCTTGTTAAGTAGACGCAGCATGATTCTTTCAGATTCCAAAGCCTCCCTAGCTCCACACCATCGAAATCCTGAATGAGACAGGACCCAGTCTCGCAGCGAATCAGAGCTCTTCCACCAACTCAAGAAAGTAGCCAGGTGGAATCTTGTAACCCTTCCAAAAAACTCGAGCCCGGCTTCGGGGAGAGTGGGGAATGTGACACCCTCCAAGTTAGTCTGGGCAGGGGGGCGTCGCCCTTTGGCACTAACTCTCCCCCGCCTCTCCAGGCGTCATCGCTGCAGAAGGGCCGCTCTCCGGGGTCAGAGGCACACGGCGAGTACGCGCGCGTGTGTGTACCCTGCATGAATCATCCGAGCTCCGTCCGCGGAGCGATGATTCATTCACCGCCCTGGAGCTCACAGCCACCCGTTCCGGGCTACTATGACGGCCGCACACGCAGCTTCCTTGATATTAAACAAATGTTTCAAAGTATAAACGCCCGGAGCCAAAAACGTGTACACCCAGGCGAGGTGGCGGAAAGCAAACAGCGCGCTTCGGCCGTTGCCCGAGTGAATGCTCCCGGGGCGGGGAACCCCGCCGATCCGGCACCCCGCCCCGGCACGCGCGCGGGCGGCGCCCGCAGGGGACGCACAGGTGGGTCCCCGCCCGGCCCGCCGCCGCCGCCGCTCGGGGCCCCTCGAAGAAGGCCGACGCGCCTCCCGCTCGCCTCATTCCTCTGGGTGACATCTTATATAATAACCCGAGCTAATCAAAACGGAAGCGGTGCGTGCTGCCGGGCCCGGCCGGGAGCAAATGCTCGCGCTCCCATTCGCGGCCCCCAACTCGGCGCCCGGACGCTCGGCTCCGGGGTGGGGGAAGGGCCCGAGCGCCGACGCGGATCGTCCCTCCTCCGCGAAGGCGCTGCTGTCGCCCGTCCCTGTCAGGAAGCCGCGAGCGTCACGAACTGCGTCAGCTTCTTCGAACGCGTTCATGGTCTCCCCCCAGCCTCGGAGCCGCCGCTCCGGTGTCCGGGCCGCTGGCAGGCGCCCCCGTGGGGAGGAGAAAGTTCCTCTGGGCCCGCACCGCGCCCGGCCCCGCCGCGCAGCCACTCGCCCTCGCCGATGGCGGGCGGGTCGGGCAACTTGGGTCCCCCGGAGCCGCGCAGCCCCCTCCCGACAGCCAGGTTCACGCGGCGCCGGGGGCCGCCTCCCCATCCGGCCCGAAGGAAAACAGCCACGCCAGAAACTTCCCCGGGCCGCGCCGAGCGGGGAAACCGCCCGGGTCCCCGCGCATCGCTCCTACCTTGCTCTCGAGAGGCCACGATCCGGGCGGGCCGCGCGGGGCGCGTGGTCCGCGAGCGCGCGCGCGTGGGGCGGTAGGTGAAGCAGCCCGCGCCCGCGGGGGCGGGCGGGGCGGCGGGGTGCGAGCGGCGCGGGGCGCGGGGCGGGGGGCGGGCGCGAGGAGAGCGGAGCCGGCGGCGGCGACGGCGACGGGCGCAGGGCGAGCGCGCCAAGGGGGCGGAGGAGTTGCCGTGGGTTTGTTTACGCATTGCTGCCCGGCTCGGGGCACAGCCCGCACTCCCTGATTGGACGCAAACTGGGGCACAGCCTCTCGCCGCCGCCCGCCAGGCCTCCTGGAGCCGCCGCCGAGCAGCTCCCGGAGCTCCTGCCGGGCACGGCCCACGGCAGCGTCCGGGCCTGGAGGGACGAGCGCGGTGGCTGTCCAGGGCCGGCGGGGAGCCGAGCATTCGCCCAGGGCTTTCGGGCTCCAACCTGTAGTGGCCCAATCTTGGCAAGGAGAAACTCAAACTTCTCAGGCTGGAGACTTCTATCATCCAGCTGCAAAACGGGGCACCTTTGTACCCCATCTCCTCCCTCCCCTGCCCCTAGCATACAGAGCTTGCCCTTAGCTGGACAAGCCACTCAACTGTTACGGTGCCCCTTTGGAGATTGTCAAGTAGAAGCTTCCTGTAGAAGCTGCCCTCGGGAACCCTGAGTTCCCTCCCGGTTCCAGCTTCTCTGCTTCTAATCCAACCTCCCCAAAGCAGTCGAAATTGCACTCCCAGAAATGACCTTGCCTCTCTGATGCTCAAGACCCTCGGATGACTCCCCATGGCCTGAGACTCGCATGCCTTAGTCTCAGAATCCCTCCACGGGGGCTTTCGCCTTTCACCCTCCACTACCTAGCTGCCACCCCAAAGCCTCTGTCTAAACACAGCAAACACCCTCCAATGCCTCTTTCACACTCTCCGTTTGGATCCTGTTCTGTCCTCGGCTGGCAAACTTCACAGCTCCTTCCACCTGTCAGTTCTCCTAGACTCAGCTCTACCATTTCAGTGCAGCTTTCAGGACTCCAGGAGCCGAATCCCCCTTGTGGCTGGCACCAGTCTGACCTGGGGATCAGTTGTGTGTCTATGCTGTGCCCCAAGTGTTAATATGGATCTGATGACAGGACAAATGAAAGCTGTAAGAATAATACTGTATGTCTCTCAGTGTCTGCAGCTCTGCTGGGACTGGAAAAGTTCTAGTCCTTATTAACGGGGTTTCCTAATAGATCACAAACTTCATCTTGCCCAAAGCAAGCACTTCCAAACACTGAGCATGCCCTCCATTTTCCCATGTCTCTGTATCTACTCCCCTCCACACCTAACAATGTCCCTGTATACTCATAATGGGCCCTTAACTCTTACGGGATTAAAACTGAATTCTGCAGAGATGTTCCTTAAAACAAGGCTCGTGATCAAAGTGAATAAAATAAGTCATGGAGGAATAGACATGAATTTAGTCTTACAGATAATTACTTAGGCTAAGACATTCACCCCAGCCCCAGTCCGACAGCCAGTGTGGATTTGTCACTGGTCAAACAGGCTTCTAATCTGTTTTCTGGGTGGACCCTGACCCTTCTTGATCCCTGAGGTGGATGAATTTCTTTCTCTGGATGTGCTGCTTATGGTCCCACTGGAAAATGTATTTGAACTCTGAAGGTCAATCCAAGTGAAAGTAAAGTGTTTTTTTCAAAGAGAATTCAATATTGATAATTTAATGCAGCAGATTAATTGTAAAAGTGTTGAAAGTACTTGAAGTACAACCAGGGGAGGGTGAAGCAATCTTGAGATTAGCAACAAACTGCTGGGAGTGTCTCCTCCCCTAGAATTTAAGGGACAGAGAGGAGGTGCCAGGACCTTGAAAGCCTTGTCCAGGAGAGGTCAAAGACATGAGGGAAGTGTGGTTACTGCTGGAGATGCCTTCTGGAGTACGGGGTGGGGCGTGGGCAAGGTATTTCCTGGATACCCCTTCCGTCCACCATCCAGGGCCAACCAGCGGTAGAAAGCAGAAACCAGGGGACAGAATGACCCAGGGCAGGTTGAGGCAGGGAAGGAGAATGGATCGGAGAGCATAGTGGCAAGTGAATGGTGGTCGAGCTTGTGTGCAGCACCTGTCTGCTCTGGGACTCCTCCAGTCTGAGTTCTGAATTGTATAGTACAGCCGAACATTTTCCCCCCTGATTCCCAGAACCCCCTTTTCTTTTTCCCTTGCACCTTTTTGCTTCCATTCTCCTTTTTCCTCTCCACCATGACTTCCTTACATTTCCTTTTCCTCTCTCCTCCTCCCCATCTCTGTCTCTCATTTTTTTATTTTTTTATTTATGTTCTCATCCATCGCCTCTGACTTGTCTTACCCCTACTGAATCTCTTCTCAACCATCTCTTTGCCGGGGAACAGAGTAAGACGCAGCCTTATGCTGGGTTCCTATCAAGGCAATTAGATTAGGAACTACCATGGTGTTACCTTTCCAGATACTTTGTTAAATATTTTGCATACATTGTCTCATTTAGTCTTCATTTTGTACCTTTTATCTGGGCACCATGGGATAGAATTTGATGGCTTCAGTCTTGTCTAACATGAAAGTTTTGCTTGTACATGTGACCAGTAACACTGCTGACAGTTCTCTTACTGTCCTTGTGTTTCCCACTACCATTTCTTCTCCTTATTCTGCATATTTTCTTTTCATTAGCACAGATACTTCTTCCAAATCCTAGACTCCAACAGTCTGATACACCCACATTCTCTGCCTCCCAAAACTGATAATAACTACTTGGAGGAGGTGGCGTTTCTACTGCCTTTTGAAGGATGTGTCTTTAAAAGAGCACTAATCGGCTGGGGATTTAACTCAGTGATTAGAGTGCTTGCCTTGCAAGCACAAGGGCCTGAGTTCAATCCCCAGCACCAAAAAAAAAAAAAAAAAAAAAAAAAAAGAGCACTAATCCCACTTACAAGAACTCTGTGCTCGTGACTTTCAATGTCGTT